>BLKR01015713.1:0-54957 GCA_011170035.1 Teleogryllus occipitalis | reverse complement strand
ATAGTAGTACACAGTAGTACATAGATATTTTTATATTTCAATTGTGCCGAATTTGCTCGATTTTTTCTTCTAAAAGTTCCAAAGATTGTAGATAATCATAAATAATCTTTTGATATGCTATAGCTAAAGATGATAATGTTGATGATCTTTTCAAAAAAGTATATTCCCCAAAATAGTGTATTTGCAACCCACATTTTATTTACAAAATAAGTTCTTTTATGAAATTATTTAAAACATATCTTAATAAAAAGAGCCTCTGAAATTATCAATTTATTATCTAATACTGATGTAGAATGCCTCATGTTAGAGACAAAATTGGAAGATGGTTATATAATGGTTGGGGATATCCCCCATGGTTGTGGATATCATTTAACTAACAAACACGATCTTTTTAGCCATTTCTATTTTAAGGTGATTTTCTTGTATTGATTTATGGTTTAATTTGTTTCTATTATCACTCCCATGCCAATACTTTTAACTAGCAACCTATTATTGAAGGAAAGTCCGAAGATTAACGGTAATAAAGCAGCAGTATCAGAGACAACCGTCTGCTTGCACTAGTTCACTCAAATAGCGTCCTCAGAATTTCAAGTGATCCAGAAGTTTTGGCTACTTTTTTAAACAACTTTTTCATATTTGAAATTTCTTTGACGTTCTCAGTTTATGGTCTGTTCATGTATTTGTGGCGAGGGGTGGATCGATATGTTATTGAATTTACCGTTGAACAAAATTTGATAGAATTTATGTATCCCAATGATTCTGTTAATTTGTTTTATTGGCCAGATAGCCTAGACGACTGTTGAGTTCCAGATCATCATCCCATTGGCGTAATTTCTGCTCCTACGCACATGACTGCAAATATGGATTTCTAAAATACTTTACGAGAATTGTCTCGAAACTATAACAAAACATTTTTTAATTTAGTAGTGTTACAACATTTATTTTCTCTAAACTAAATTTGAAATTTTTGAAAATTCAGGAAGTTCAATGAAAATGAGACCCGCATCATTCATTTGAACGCTCCTTCTTCTATCCGTGGAAAATGAATACATTTGGAGTAGTTTTTAAGATTTTTTAAAAAGAAATTCATAAATTTCAAACAGAAATTACGCAAAATTTAATAGTTTTTTCAAAGAATTGTACATGATCTTTTATTAAAGAGATGATTTTTTACAACAGATTTAGTCTATGGTAAAATCTGAATCTTCAATTTCGTACTTTTAAAATGTTAAATTTTTGTAATTTACGAAAAAATGGAGAGTTAACTGAAAATGGGATTAGCAGCATATTTCTACTGTCTCTTGATATTTAAGATGAGAAAATTTAAGGAAAAAGTTTGGAGCGGTTTTTGAAAAAAAAATATGTTAAAAAAATTCAAAATTTTCTATATTTCGCGCAAAATTACACGAAAAATACTCCTTTTTGAAAAATTGAATTAGACGTAATTTCAAGATGTCTTTAAAGAACAGATTTCATTCAGAAATAATCTCTATCTTCAATCATATAGTTGTAGGAAGACGCCCCCAAAAATTGCACTTTTGGAATTTTCGAAAAATCAGGGATTTCAACGAATATGAGACCTGCACCATTCTCTTAAGTGTCCTTTACGCTCGTGAGCACAAAGTTTAATCAAAAAAATTGTAGCAATTTTTGAGAAAATTTTGAAAATGTTTTAGAGGCTTCATGTAACGTACCCTCAAAAATCAAAATATAGGTTGAAACTCTCAAAGCCTTGAGATCGTTCAGGTCTATTAGGGAACAAAATTTTGAAGAAAATCGGCTGAACGGTTTAGGCGTTAGCGTTGGCCACAGACGCACAGACGGATGGACAGCCAGTCAGACAGGACGTTTTGCCGTCAATCGATTTTTCGCTATTAAGGATCCACAAAACATGTCATAGAACTGCAAGAATTGATCATATTTGCCCGCAAAAAATAGGTAATTTCACATGGGGAAGACTGGTTCCTATAGCATTGGCCTTGTTGACATGTAGATTTCAGTTAACACAGTTAATGCAGAGATACATTGGCTTTTAATATTCATAAATCTATCTTCAAGATTTTCGAAGGAAGGATTTAATTCATTTAATCCTTCTTGTTTTATAGCATCTTCAACGGTTAATCTAATATCTCTCCACACATCAGTAATCCTTTCCATTAAACATTCTAAATTTGCCTAAATTCTTTGTTAAAATCTGCAGTGGATTTCAGATTTTCGTCCATTCTAGCTAACCCCTCGTCTAAAAATTGCCATTTTAACAGAACAGATTTTTTAAGAGGCATTGTTTTTTAAAAAAACTTGAAGAAACAGATCTTAACACAACTTTACTTACCTGTGAAGTACAGGTACCAACAGTACCTATAACCTCAAACGTTAATAGAATTACCAACACACAAGCAACAGTTATGTACAAGAATTTTCAGTTACACTCATGAATAATTAATCCCTGCTGTTCTGGCACCATATGTTGACGCTGCAAAATAGCTTATTTATTTATAATTTTATTATTATTTATTTATATATGTACGCTGCAAAATAGCTTCAGTAAATAGTTTGGGATAGCAACAGAATGATGGATTGGGTTGCTCGAAAGCATGGTGGAAATAATTCCACCATGCTCGAAAGCGTGGCTACCCACTTCCTTGCCACAAGGGAAAATGCCGAACGACAATTATTCAAGAACTATTAGTTTATTTTAACGTGATAATTGTTAATTATGGAAGAAGTTTGTCAATGTTACCTTGTTGTCAATGTTTCCTTAGACGAACAGAAAATTGTTTTCAGTTATAATTCGTGCGACATACAATTCCAGCTCACTATCAGCTCTTAAGCGCCCAAAACACACACTGCTACCACTAGTCAAAATTTAATTTCTTCAATGCCGCCCAGATATGAATTACCACGGCTGTTTACTGACGATCTTTTGTGTAAACGCACGGCCGAACAATTCTCCAACAATTACCCCTCGTGGTGTCATATGAATATATAAAGTCGTATTTCTTCGAAATCTCGACAATGGGAGCGCGTTTGCGCGCCAATATCTCTCAGCTGTGATCGCAATACCAACCCTGTATAATTAAATTGATAGTCGGTAGCATATATACGTGGCTGTTAACCGTTTTTTACTCCAGCGAGGCGAGTAACCGCAAAACTGCGTTCGGTCACCTTTTTAAATAATGCTATTTTATCGCGCTTTCATTTGGAAATACTTTTATTTCTGGGAATGTTGACACTATAGTGTTTCCAGTATCTGGTGCGATCCCGCGAACGTCTATGAAAGCAGTACAACTGCTTGTCCTTGTCCCAAGGACAAACTGTTTGTCCTTCCAAAGAGTTTCACACGAAAGTTGTCTTTGTCTTTCTCTCTCTCTGGAAGCAATCGCCCCGTTTTTGGAGAAAAAATATTCCGTCCGACGCGGGACATTTAACAAGCATTCTTTTTGCTGTTAATTAGCGTCAAGGATTTGTTATAAATGATAGATTTCAAAGTACGGCGCCAAATTTGAATTAATTTTGGCCACCGATGTGCCAACATATGGATTCTGGCTGCACCACCTGTTAAAACCTGAGGAAGTAATTTACTACATACAGGAACAGGATTTCCGTTTTCCAGTGCACGGTTACATAACTATCTCTTCTCACGAAGTAAGAGCGAGGAAGTAAACTAGTGATGCTACAACAAAACATACTTTCTCGCATTATTTTTAAATATGCAATTCGAAAATTTAGAGAGTTGAACGAAAATGAGACCCGCGCCATTCTTTTAAGCGTCCTTTCTTCTAACCGTGGAAAAAAATTGAAAAAAAATTTGGAGCGGTGTTTGAGAAAATGTTTTTTATAAATAACATTAATTAATTCAAGCCCTAATTACACAAAAATTACTACTTTTTTTTCAAAAAACTGTACATGACTTTTTTTAAAGAGCAGATTTTTTCGAAAAAGACTTCGTCTGCGGCAAAAATCTCTCATCAATTTTGTAGTTTTGTGTACTAACTTTTTGCAATTTTCGAAAATACAGTGTACGCCGAAAAGGGACTAGCATAGTATTTTTTTCCATTTCTTGATACATGTAGGTACTTGGTGCAATGTCTCTGGGCCTACCAAGCCTGGGCCTCCCAGCGGCACCCGGCCTTTCGGCCATGGGCTACGGGGTACTTGTGATTAGCACGTAGGCATCCCTACGCCGTGTTTTGGTCTTCTCAATCTCAGAAGCGAGTTTCCTCATCGTCACCCAGCAACATATACTGAGACATTGCAAGGAAAACGCACACTACAATCTTGCCCTACCGGGAATCGAACGCGGAGTCGCGTCATAAAGCGAGCCCGCTGACCAACGAGCGATCCGCGAGGGCTCCTTGAACATGTAAAGAAAAAAATTTGGAGCAGTTTTAGAGAAAAAAAAAGTGTATATTTCGCGCACAATTCCGCGAAAACTACTCACATTTTCGAAAAAAAAGTTACATGAGTGTTTATCAAGATCTGCCTTTAAGGAACATGATTCATTAAGAAAAAAAGATTTATCGTCAATATTACAATTGTAGGAAAACGCCCCAAAATATTCCTGTAAAGAACCCGCGAAAATCAAAATATTCGGTTGAAGCTCCCAGAGCCTCGAGTTCATTCAGATCGATCGGCGAATACCAATTTTGGAGAAAATCGGCAGAACGATTTAGACGTCAGCGTTGAGCACTGACGGGCAAGCAAACAGAGACCTGTTGCACTCAATCGATTTTTCGGTATCAAGGATCCAAGAAACGGATCCTAGCTTAAAACTGGCTACACCACGTGTTAAAGGAAGTAATTTGCTATGTATAGCAATAGGATTTATTCACTTTTCCATTACCAGGGCCCGGCAATAAGAGTTTTTCGGCGGTTTTTGCAGTTTTCCGGCGCACGATTACATAATTTTCTCTTCTTACGAAGTGAGTGCGAGAAAGTAAAAGCATTGCTCGCTGTTAAATGTGACTTGCGAACTACCTCTTACAAATCATATTTCAAAGAAGCATTAAAAAGTCCCAACATAGTATATTTTTAATCAACGTTTATAAGGAAAGTACTTTTATGAACTGATTTAAAACGCATCTGCAAGCAAACAATAGCTTGTATTGCACAGCTATGGAAAATGACCCCTACAGCACTGGAATTGCAACGTTCAATTCTGCATGATGGAAATGGTAATTTCTATTGATAATGGAAATAATTTCCATAGACCAGTGCAAGAAAATCAACTTAAAATGCAAATATCTCCGTTGATTTGACAAGGTTCTAACTGATATTTTGATCGTAAATGACGTTAAGTGTTTATAATCGAATATAAAATTACATTATACGACCTCTATATGAAGTTGCCTTTTCATGGTAAACAAACGAAAATCTTGTATTCCAAGATTCTATCTGTAGGTGACGCTTTATTTTTCAGTTTGATAAAGTTTTATCTGCGTTTTTGTGGTCACTGTTCAGCTGTGCCATGATTCCAGAAGACTGGTTATTACCCTAGTAGTAATTCGTGATTGTCATAAAGGTTTTTTAATTAAATTTATTTTAGATTGCTAAGCAACTACGTGATCATAAGCGATCAAAAACTCTTTTCCAATTTTACATTATATGACAATTTACATATTTTATTACATAACGGTATTTCATGGCATTTTTTAAAATAATTTAAAGCGTTCACAAATAGTTTAAGGTTTTGTGTTTGGTTTTATAATCGAGTAGAGGTAAAAGCAGGGTAAAAATAAGTTGTGAAAGTTTAGGGTATAGTTAACTTACCAGAAATCGGCGCCATTTTGCTCCTATTCTGTCATAAAACCAACTTCATGGATTTTAAAAGTGAAGTGTGGATTGATTTATCCAACATAACGGAACTAGAACTTTGTTGCCTCGTACCACGAATCCACGTACGGTACGAATTCTAGTACCGCGTAATAGATAAAGAAAGTAAAATGATGCCGATACAAACAACAAGACAGTCACTTTTAAAAAGGGACGTATGGACACCCTAGTAATATTGGTAGGGTATTTTTTAATATTATTGTAAAGATAAATTGCTCACATTACATCATATACTATCATTGTACTATTTTCAATGGGTCACAAGGTACTATTTTTTAATTAATGAAATACTACAAGATTTAAGAAAATATTTGTATTATTAACCGTAGAGAGAGCAAGGGAAGATTGGGAGAGTGAACATGTTCTGAATGCGTGTGCGGTCAGAAACAAAACGTTTACTCTTTGAAAGACTGAAAACCTCAGCCGGTACAAAAATATCGTGTAAATAAAAGTAAGAAATACTTTAAAATATAGAAACAAAAGGTTAGTTAACAACACTAGAAATAGATTGATTTATAACATGTACTCAATATGTGCACCATCAACGGATATACAAATTTGAAGACGCTTGTAAAGTGATCTTCGAACAGAATTCAGTTCCACGTGAAATGGCATGACAAGCGCATGATCTTGTAGTATTTCATTAATTAAAAAATAGTACCTTGTGGCGTACAGATTTGCTCAGAACATGGCTATGGGTGAATACATTGTCTCCAGGACTGAGAGGGTGTAGTTTTAAAGAGCAAATCCCGGGATTTCGTGAGCTCCTTTGCACATTGAATCACTACATTTACCACAGGGTCGACGCAACGGAAGGGAATGGCCTCGCCGCATATCACCTGGAATTTCTCGTTCAGATTACGGAAATCAGCAGTCGACGTGCGTCTTTAAAACTTAATTTCTCGAAAATTTTGTTATCTAACATATGGCGATATGCATATTTATGAGCTATTGAAAAGCAACCCTACTCCGTAGAGAATTATTTACATTTGCATCACTCCTTGCATATTATTTTCAATAGTGCGAGTGAGTACTTCAGCAAGTCGCACTTCTCTTAATAGCCGTTTCAAAACGTTTATAGACTGCACTTGTATAATCTGTTTTGACAACTTGACAGTAGCATTGTTTCAGGAAATTCAATGTTTACAAATTTCTGTAAAAGAAGATGTTGTTTAGAATGTATACGATATCCATATATAATACATTGTAGATTACTGTATATTCTGTACTATATATTATTGTACATTGCACTGTCTCAACCTACCTCAATTTCTGTACAAAACTCCAATATTTTATAGCCACTTTGTACATACCACGGATTAAGGATAATTCATGTACCTTGTCATCTTATCACTTTAGTTACCGATTTCTTCCAAATATTCTACAATTTTCAGAACTAAAAAATCACCACCGTTCATACAGGGACATTACGTAACCTTATTCCAAGTCCAATGAATCTCGTAATAATTCTGGACATTGATGAAACCAGTAGTAGATCTCAGACGTCATCCTCTGATGGCGCACAGCTAAACTATTGACATTGATGCGCTCTTGAATCTGTGATGTAAAGCTATGCCAAAAATGTCGAGAAAAGTAATTATTTTGTAAATATATTACGGTTTATGGTTGTAAATCATAGTCTATAGTACTCGAGATCTTTAAAGGAAGTTAGCACATAAGTTTCATCGGCATTGGTTCAGTAGATTCAGAGATTACCGCGTTGGAAAACAACGCACTTCTGTCTTTATATATTAGTATACTAGCTGGTGTACCCGGCGTTGCTCGGGTTTATAGTAAATTATTAGTCAGTGAGAGGAATTCCATTTTTTCATATCCTGCGATGGGGCCTACTATCTCTTCTGTTGCATCCCTTCTCTGCCTTGCTCCTCCCTGCCATGCTCTGCACGGCCACGCTTCGATAGCCCTGTCTTCTCTTCACCCCCATTTGGAAATTTCCGGTATACCTCGCTCACTTTTTCACAAAAAATTATATTTTTCATATTTGGGCTTCCAGCTCCTAAACTTTCTTCACTTTATAACTAAAAACAATAAACAATTCTAAACTACAGAATAAAATATTTGTAGACTCACGTATATTTTTTTTGTGAAGTTTCACATATTACTTCCAATACTGTCAATAAATTGTCACATTGTAAAACTTACTCTTTTTTATATTTTGTCTTCTCTTGTATCCATGAACAAATAATTGAAATTGATCTGTCAAATCCTGACCTAGAAGGGACTGACTGTTTCAAGCGATGTTTAACATGCCTGAGTTCTCGCACGGAGACGCTAGAAGATAGATATGGAATAAGAAAGTATATGTCAAAACGTAATTGACGAATCATAATAATAAAAGTAAATGAAAGTATCAATATTGAACGTAATTGCCAGAATTTATAATTCATTTAAAGACGAAAAAAATATATAAGTTTAAACTACGTGTAGAATAAAACTTTTTTTTTATGTAAATCAATTAATCATAACATTGAAACATGAGAACAATACTGATCCATCAACATGTACATAATTGGTACACACTAAATTGACAATCTTCTGAACAAAACCATATTAGCTTCATTATTTGATCTGAAATGTGAATAATAGAAACCAATTCATGCGTTGGGAGCAATTGCAATGCAAAATAATAGCACAGATTATTCTCAATATGTAAGTGATCATTGCTTAATTACATACTACTGCACTAATCTTCTGCACATAATGAAGACAAAAATCAACTGGATGAAACCAATACAAACATTTAACATTTTACCAAATTGAACATGAGAACTGGGTAAATAGTCAAACTGTGAGTGCTATTGAAAAGCAACCCTACTACGTAGAGAATTATTTACATTTGCATCCCTCCTTGCAGTATTATTTTCAATAGTGCGAGTGAGTACTTCAGCAAGTCGCACTTCTCTTAATAGCCGTTTTAAAACGTTTATAGACTGCCCATCTATTCGCACTTGTATAATCTGTTTTGACAACTTGACACTCGCATTGTTTCAAGCAATTCAATGTTTACAAATTTCTGTAAAAGAAGAGGTTGTTTAGGATGTATACGATATCTATATACAATACATTGTAGATTACTGTATATTCTGTACTATATATTATTGTACATTGCACTGTCTCAACCTACCTCAATTTCTGTACAAATTCAAACTCCAATGATTTATAGCCACTTTGTACATACCACGGATTAAGGATAATGCATGTACCTAGTCATCTTTATCACTTTAGTTACCGATTTCTTCCAAATATTCCACCAATGTTCAGAACTAACAAATCACCACCGTTCATACAGGGACATTACATAACCTTATTCAAAGTCCAATGAATCTCGTAATAATTCTGGACATTGATGAAACCAGATCTCAGACGTCATCCTCTGGTGGCGCACAGCTAAACTGTTGACATTGATGCGCTCTTGAATCTGTGATGTAAAGCTATGCCAAAAATGTTGAGAAAAGTAATTATTTTGTACATATATTACGGTTTATGGTGGTAAATCACAGCCTATAGTACTCCAGACCTTTAAAGGAAGTTAGCACATACGTTTCAT
The DNA here is from genome assembly GCA_011170035.1 of Teleogryllus occipitalis. NCBI lineage: Eukaryota > Metazoa > Arthropoda > Insecta > Orthoptera > Gryllidae > Teleogryllus > Teleogryllus occipitalis. Next base: position 45,557 of record BLKR01015713.1, on the reverse strand, counting down.
CGGTATTGGTTCAGTAGATTCAGAGATTACCGCGTTGGAAGACAACGCACTTCTGACTTTATATATTAGTATAGATATAGAAAGATTATATATATATATATATATATATATATATATATATATATATATATATATATATATATATACGGCGACGCTCAACCTTACAAATAATTTTTAAAATAGAAAACACAATGCTAATTTTGTACAATATGTTTATTGCTGCAAAATTAAAAGCATTTTAACAATATTTAGGGGAAGGTGTCAATATCTCTGTAACCCGCCTGGATCGGCCATAGTACCCAAACTGATACACTAGGCGTGTGTAAGAACTCCAGGGATGTTCTAGTGCCCTAGGTATCCTTACTATTCATACTCCCTTAAGATCAAATATTTTCGAGCACACGTCCAATTCTTCTTGGGAACCAAGCAGTTCATTACGCCACAAGTGGCATGTATCCACAACAATGTCACTTCAAATGCGGCGCGGCATGCAGCGCGCGTTCTCTGAGGACCGTCGTAAGCAGCAGCGGGCTCGGGATACGGACCAACGGAGCCGAGCTAGGATGCGTGTCACTCGGCGCTGGGCGCCGTACTATCAGAGGGGCTAGCAGGCACCTCGACGCCAGTGGGGAGTCGCAGTCATGGAGTCGACCGTCAAGTCACACAGCTACGCAGTCACAGCCTGGAGCCCCACTGCTTGCCCAGCTTGAGTACGAATCGCCTTAGCCACGGGAGCAGCGTGGGCTACGTCAGCGGGACGAACGCTGACCCGTCAGGCGACGTCGAGACGACCATGCAGCAAGTCAGCGTCAAGGGAGCGCGGGGTGCAGTAGTGTGGAGGACTTCATTGGCAGCAGCCGGAGGCTCGCACCCGGGCTCGAAGTCACAGGAGCCACGCCTCTGGTACTGCGAACGAGTGGTTCGCACAGCAGTCAGCTCTACGAGGCACCAACGCGGCAACATGCACGCTGAAGGAGCGGCCCGGGACGGGCAGAAGTTGTAGTAACGGGTTCCAGTTCTGATGTATAATAAAGTTTCAATTCATTTTTAATGAATTTACTCTGTCGCCCGTTCCTTCCTTGAAGATAACATTTGATAATACAAAACCTAGTGATGCTACAACAACACGTACTTTCCCGCATTACTTGTAACAGTAGCGTATTATAACACTACTTGAACCCGTAAATGAATTTTGCTCACGAACTTAGGTATTTAGGTTTGGCAAGCACATATCCGCCACTCGGAATGCCTGAGTTGTCATATGGATGTTCCCTATGCTGCGAAAAGGAAGTAGGAGAAATGTAATTTTCGAAAATTCTAAGTTGCAACGAAAATTGGAACTGCGTAATTTTTATATATGTACTTTGATGAATTCGAGAGAAAAATCAGAGCGGTTTTTGAGAAAATTTCTTTAGAGCTTCATGGGTCATAATTTCATAAATATCAAAATATCGCTTTCAAATTCAAGGGTCCACAACATAAGCCGCAATCAATGACGAATTTTGGTGAAAATACTGTGAATGGCTTAGACGCAACTGTTGTTGAGACAGACAGACGTTTGTGTAAACCAATTATTCGGTATCAAGAACCTACAGAACGTATTAGAGGAACTAATTTACAACTATTAATAGCAAGCATTATCTACGTTTCAATATCAGGGACCTATAACACGGATCAGCGACCCATTCTGTCGAAAAAATCGCCACTTTTCTCTGCAGCATTACAATACTTTTTCTATGCTACGAAAGTAGTATGAGAGAAACTAAAATCATCAGCGGCATCATTCAAAACACACGCTATAGGCGAAGGCTCAACTGTAACACATAGTCTCATTTTCAGAATACTCAATGCATTGAGGAATCTCAGCATGATGAAACGCTTCCAGGCGAGAAGACATGTCTACTCCAGCCGTTGAGCAAATGTGTTTCCGCCCATAAGGCGTTCACTTCATTTCAGTTTCTGGTGCAACGCGCGTGTAGTTTCCTTAGGAGGAATTCTACTTCACATAAGGGATCCGTCTCGCCTATGGGTGCTCACTTTGGTTTCTCTAATAGTCCTGGCAGGAACGCTGTCACAACGCGACTTCCTCTACAGAGTAACCACCACGTCCTGTATCTTCACGACTTGGAAACTCGGACACAGTTTGCAGCCAAAACACCTTAAATGCAATTTCTGAAGCACTGTGTTCTGTATCAACTGCTATTGCTTCCATCATTCACAAAATCGCTTTCCCACTGGTCCAAGGGCACGAGATTTGCGCGATTTTCTAATAGCAAATCTATCATTCGTTGATCATAACTTTCATTAGCAAGGAGCAACGCTGTGCGCCCCTCTGCATCCGTATCATCTACAGCCGCTTTATGATTCAGCAGCAGCTGTACAATCTCCAGCTCACTTTCACGATCATTGTTTGATTCTTCATTATAGACGTCAATACGCAACGTCTTCAGATGACGAAGACCATTTATGCTCACCGCTTCGTGCAACGCACTCCGCCCATTTGCATCCTTCATATTCACGCATGCCTTGTGGCTCAACAGAAGCTTTACGGCCTCGCAATCCCTTTTCCACACAGCATGATGTAGTGGCGCACCCCCATCTTTGCCCAGGCGATTTGGATCCGATCCCGCATTAAGTAGGATTTCAAGAAGAGCAGTTTGCCATTGCTTATTCTTAAATACGTAATTAATAGATCCTTGTTCCCATTTGTCCAAAGCCAAAGGATTCGCATTGTGATCCAGAAGTAGCTTAACCATTTCGAGGTGACCTTCCTCTACCGCCAAATGCAGTGGTGTGCGACCATCATTATCCTTCTGGTTAACGTTTACGTTGTTAGATAGAATGAGCTTCGCAGCCTTCAAATGATTTCTTCTAGCCGCTCCATGCAGAGGCGAGGTCCCGTCCTCACCAAGGCAATGTGGATTCGCCCCCGCATTGAGTAATGTCTCTAGAATATTTTCTGCACCGTACCCGATGTCTCGTTCGTACAAGTAGTTGAGGGGTCCTTGGTGCCTATTGTCCAAGGTCAAAGGGTCAGCACGATAATCCAAAAGAAGCTTAACAACTCGTTGATTACAACCCCGTGAAGCTAAGTGCAAAGGTGTGCGACCTTTTGCATCTTTTTCGCCCACTTCAGCGTTGTGTTGCAGCAAAAGCTGCACTATTTCAAGCTGTAGTTCATGGACCACACGTATCACGTCAGCAAAATAACCCATTCCTAAGTCGGGTGGCGAATAATCTTCCCCAAAACGGCCGTCAGATTGCATCGCGTAGTGTAGTGCGGTGTACCCTTTCGAGTCCTTCATGTTCACTTTTGCGTTGTGCTTTAGCATAAGCCTCACTACTTCGATCTGCCTTTCCTTCACCGCGTGAAACAGTGGCGTCATTCCGTAGCTATCTAGACGGTTTGGATCTGCCCCCATGTTTAGTATCCTTTCTTCAAGCCCTCTGACATATATACCCTTCATAAATACGTAATTGAGAGGTTCCTGTTGATCATTGTCCAATTCTAAGTGATACAGAAATAACGTAACGAGGTCTACGTGCCGATATTTAATCGCCAAATGCAGTGGGGTGCGACCTTTTGGATCCTTCTGTTCAACGTTCGCGCTGTACTGGAGAAGAAGTTTCACCTCCTCGAATTTTCCGTTCCGTGTCGCATAGTGTAAGGGGGCGTTCCCTTTCTTGTCCGTGCCATTAGGATCACATCCGGCCTCTAGCATGGGTTGAATAATGTTACTTGCATCGAAACTGTGGCATTGAATAAAAAAACACAGAGATGCTTCATGGGTGTCATTCAGATTCTGAGGATTGGCACCATGTTCCAAAAGTACCTGCACAATGTCGGCATCTCCTATCAGCATCGCCAAGTGCAGCGGCGAGCGCCCTTTTTCATCCTTTTGCTCAACGTTCGCATTATTCTCGAGCAGAAGCCTTGCGACTTCATGCGGCTGCCTTCCTTCCTCTTTCAGTGGCATCCAATCCAGTTCATAAGGATATCCTTCCTCTTTCACTAAAGAATAAATAAAGTTCTCGGCGAAAGAAGTTTGCCAAAAGAAGAGGTAATGAAGAGGAGCCTGGTGTTTGTTGTCCAAAGCCGATGCGTCAGCGCCCTCATCGAGAAGTAACTTCACAAGCACCGGATCACATTTCAGTGATGCCAGATGAAGCACTGATCGTCCATCTTCGTCCACACTGTTGATGGACGCATTGTGCTTCAACAGAAGCTGCACCATCTCCATTTTCCCTCTGCTCACAGCCCAATGCAGTGCTGTGCATCCCCTTTCTACATCGCCATACTCACGGTGAGTCACAGAAAGATCCTCTGACTTCTCGAAACCATCAATCTTCCCACCATGATTAGGAGCGAATTTTGAAAAAGTATTCTTGTTGGGGTCTGCGCCTCTCTCCAGCAACAGAGTGGCCACATCAAGTTGCTTATCGAATATAACACGTTTAAAACTTGCCTCTCCTTCTCCGTATGGAATGTCGAGTTTTTTCATTGCTGCAAAATGCAACGGAGTGCACCCATGAGAATCTACGATATCAACATGTCGCGACCTTGAAAGCAACGTGTTGACAACTGCTGTGTGGCCGTTGCCCGCCGCTAGGTGCAAGGGGGTAATGCCTGTGTTATCAGCAATGTTGTCTTCGAAGAGCGGCAACAGCGTCTCCACTGCACTCAACAGACCTAAGGCGGAAGTGCTATGCAAAGCGACTTGACCTTCTAAATCTTCCATGTGAGGATCTACACCACTTTCTAATAGGTAGTTGACAGTATTAATATCCCTTGCGTAATAAAGTGGGTGGCGACCGACTTCATTTCTTGAATGGATATTCCCTCCATAATTAACCATTAATTCAAGTACGTTTTTCCCACAGAGTGCAGCTTCATTAATCGTAAGGTTTCCATTTGATTCACCGTTCAAGTCGGCGCGATTAGGATCCGCTCCGTAACGCAGAAGTAATCGTGCGGCATGAAGGCGGGTGTCTTCATTCAGCAAAGTGTTCGAGCTAAAGGCACATTGCAGGGGATCGGAACCGTCAGATGTTCGCGCTCGCACATCAGCTCCCCCCTCCAGAAGCTTCTCCGCAGTTTGCAGTTTTCCTGTTAATATAGTACAATGAAGAGCCGTGAACTCCAATGCAAATTTCTCGTGTACACGTAAAGAATCCCAGAATCTTTCAGGGAAACAATCGAGAACCATCAGATCTGGTATGGCCTTGTTCAACGCAATCCACTCGGCTAACAGATGATCTCCACCCCGTTTGCAGAACCGTGACCCCAGCGCCGGGTCCTCGGGGACTTCGTCATCCACAGCGCCACCACATGCTGACACGCCGGCCTCCAACACACAGCGCATCGTCTTTGGCAAGCGAAGTTCGACGGCGAACGCAAGAGCACTGCGATAGCGACATGTAGGCCCTTGCCGCAGCGAAATCATCATCATCTGCGAACATTATGATAAGGAAGTAGAGAATATCAGACACAACGTCAAATTTGTGAGTACTCTTGGCTGTTCGCGCTAAAGTTTTGTTGGTGGTAATAATAATAATAATAAATATTATTATTATTATTATTCCTATAATTCACTACTAAAAATGTTATGAGTCAGGAGAATATAAAATCTACTCCAGATTGCAACTAGCTTCCAAAGGAGCAGGTCTAGGGACTGTCGGAGCCTCTAGAATACGTTGCGCAAAATGTGGGCTCTTCCCATTTCAGCAATGTCTTAGACTTTCTAGTCTTGAATGATCAGTTTTGCCAATTTCTTACACAAATTTGCAGAACAAATCCCAGAACTCCTATAACTATTCCGACAACCTATGCATTTGCGTCACACATTGGGCTCAACTCGATTTATTATTATTATTATTATTATTATTATTATTATTATTATTATTATTATTATTATTGCATCTCAGATATGAAAAGAAAACCGGACAATTAAAGGACGGATATCTTCTACCTCCTTTCCACAACGACTTTTGCGCCATAATTTGTAACTAAAGTTTTTAATATTAACCACAATTTGAACAATATCTCACGCCCCACATTAGAATTTCAACAGTGAAAGTACTGGTTACTTTCATTCTCTTAAATCACAAACCTTTGGGAAATCTGGTGGGGGACCAGAATAATCGTAGAGGTAGTGGAAGAGCATCGGATATGACGGGAAGTTCTCCAGAGCCCCCGGCTTTGCGCCGGCTTCCAGAAGGGCCTCGCCCGCACTCAGCCGGTGCACTGTCCAGTCGCCGCTCTCGGCCGCGAAGCATTCGAGGTATTGTAGGGGCGTCCAAGACAGCAGAGCATCGCGGCGCGTGGGGTCGCAGCCGGCGTCCAGCAGGCGGCGAACGGCGCCCGGCAGGCAGCAGTGCGCCGCCAGATGCAGCGCCGTTCGTTTGCCCGCGTCTTCGGCGTCGACGCCGGCCCCGGAGCGCCCCGCCTCCGCCAGCGCGTCCGCCAGCCGCCCTTCGTCGCCGCACAGCACGGCCTCGTGCAGCGGCAGAGCACGTCCGGGGCCTGTGGACGGCGCTTTTTACTTTCTCGCCTCACTTCGTAACAAGACGAAGATTCGCCATCGTGCGCCGGAAAAAGGCGATTTGTCGCCAGGAAAATGTCTTATCGACGAGCCCTGGCGCGGAGAATGTGGAAAAATCGTGTTCCTAAATTTGGTAAATACCTTTCTCTAACACGTAGGGTGCGCAGAATCTTTGTTTTGGGGGTTCTTCATAACGAAAAATCGATTTACAGCAAAATGTTTGATTCCCTATCTCTCTCACTGACTGTCTATGGTCAACGCAGGCATCTAAACCACAAGAGGATTTACACCAATTTGAAATTCCACGATCAATTTAGACGAGCTGAAGGTCCTGCGAGTTTGAAACGGATATTTTGATTTTTGAGGATTCTTTACATGAAACCCAATATTTTCAAAATTTTGTCAAAAATTGCTCCAATTTTTTTATTAAACTTTTCCTGAGATAGAGTTAAGACGCTTAAAAGAAAAGCATAGGTTTCATTGTGTGAAAAGACGCCTAATTTTGTGTGAAATAACGGCTATTTTTAATCAATTGTTTTCTCAAAAACGGCTTAATTTTTTTTTCTTTAAATTTTCTGCTAGTATGTATGAAATGATGATAAAAAATTGGAGCTGTACCCATTTTCGGTACATTATTTTCGAATAATGCAAAAAATGAATATTGGAAAAGAACAATATTAATGTGTGATTCGAGATAATGATAAGAGATTTTTGGCTTAAATGAAATCTGTTCCAAAAATTCAGATCTTTAAAATATATAAAGTACAATTTTTTAAAAAACAATTAGTTTTAGCGTACTAATTTCTTCTTAAAGTAAATGAAATTTGGAAAAAATTCTCAAAAATAGCTCCACTTTTTGTAAGTATAATGAAAAGGATAGTAATAAAAAGGCCTAGGTCTCATTTTTGTTGAACTTTCTGTCGAAAATTCATTATTTTTAATAGAAATAATGTGACTGTTGAAACACCACTAGTTAAAAAAATGCTCGCTCATCAATATTGCAAAAATATATAGGACCAGAACTAAAATGTGATATATTGTAACAAACTCGGCTACTTCCTCTGTACTTTAATATGCCCGTTTACTAGCTAACTTTTCATAATTCCAAATTTTTATGCGGGTGTGAACTTGTGATGGCCCCTGTACAGGGACCGAAACATGATTCTCGTGCAACGCGCGCGTGGGTCAGCATCTAATTACCAGAAATCACAACACGTCATTGAGAGGTTTTACTGATAAACACAGCTGTGTTCATCGTGCTTTATTCTATCCGTTTCTCTTTTGTTGCTAACTGATTCTTTCCTTTCATTAAACAATGACAATAAGCATGTAAACAAAAAACATAACACCCTTCAATGACAACATAAAAAACTCAATTGACACAAAAATTAAAAGAAAAACTATTCATCCTGAAAACTTACAAAAATGTAATTCATACCGAATGCGCATTCTGAACTATTGCCTTATCGACTTAATCTATACAAATTTAACACTACTTGGTCTTCTACATGAATGCGTCTTTCTAATATCCGAAAACAAATTAGTCATTGCACTTCCCTGTTTGTTGGTTCGGCACTGCGGCGTTCGTCGCCAGCTGCCACTCGCGCCCCATCAGTGCACAATGACCGCTATACTCCGGCCACCGTCATCTCCATGGACATCACCATCGCGCGAAACTTTCATCATCCGAGGAATTCGCCTTAGCACACGCACGTTTACGACTGTTTCGGCTCATCCCACGTTACAACTCCCGCCGAATGTTCAAAATCACTACACGCCGATACACCATGTTATTTTCGTAGCAAACTTTACTTGCATTCCCCCTTTTAATGACAAGCCAGAATATCATTGGCATTCGTGCTATTAAACACAACACGCAAACTGTCCGACAAATATTGTTTACATCGCGATAATAACAAAACTCTCATATCGCCACTGTTTATCAATTTACGTGCGCGTTTTTTTACACAGTTCGCGCGCCGTCAAATAAAAAAACTTTTTTTATGTTATGAACTCGTAACAAAAATTAAAAATTTTTGCAACCTCTAACACGGATCTCGCGTTCACGCTCCGAGCAAAACTTCATCTCTCTCTGACTGACTGGCATTGTTGTCGTCCAGCTTATGTGGTTTCGCGGAGAACAAAAGCGGATCACCCGCTTATTGCGCCAAACAGCATAACGTAAAATGTTTATTTTTCTCACTTATCAGCGTTTTCCTGCCCTGTGGTTGCTTCCACAGCGCGTCCAAAATTCCTACGATAATTACCGTATCGTCTGATTCGCCTCTCAATGCCTTATTTAATTAAATATTGCAAATCACCACTTGCTATCTTCTCTTGACGTCACAACAATATGTCTGTTTCCTATATTTTTGTAAATGAAAATATAGCACTTAATTTTTATCTCGCCTCCTAGGCGTCCTCCAAAATCGTGACTACTTTCAAAAATTTCGATAATTTTTGCTCTTTTATTCTGCCAAATTCTAACCCATTCCCTTCAGGCGTTCTCTTAATGTTTACGAAAAACACTATTTGTAATTACTTTCTTCGCGGCAACAATGGCTTCTGCATATTCTTTTTGATTCCGCCCAAATGCACGATTACTAAAATTCTCGAAATTATTTGAACCCCTGGTCCGATTTTGATGATTGTTGTTTCAAACGATTTCAAAAATTGTGCTCTGTCAAATGTTCGTGTCACGTTTCCCTTTCTTGCGCACATTCATTTAATTTTTAAAAAATGTTCGTGCGCGGCTCTGTCGTCATGTGTCTCTTCAAATATAATTTATATGATTCTATTGGTATTATTTTTCTTTTTTTTTCATTTAAAGGAAATGATAATTGACTTGGATGATCGTAAATCTGTCGCGGCTGTGAACACCTTTCGAAGTGCGCGCCTAGAGGGCAGCGCTCGGCGGCAGTTAAGGGAGTCGGCAGAGGCAGCGGAGCATGGGGAACGCCGCCCAATCCCAAGCGACGAGCTGGCCGGAGAGCCAGCGCCCGGAGTGCGAATCTGCAGCGCCGCCCGCTTTAAGAGCGGGCGCCGCCCGCCCGGAGGACAGAGAGCGCTAGAGTTGTGATAATTGGTGTAATAGAGCTAGGAGATTTGTATTGTGAAAGAGTTATAATTGGCCCGGCAAGTTATTAGGAAATTCTGTGTTGATTTACGGTTAGACCCTGCTTTGTATTTGTACATCTCCTGGCATTTGGAATTCGACATTGGCTATTGTAATACGGTACATTCTTTTGGCTTTGAAATTGTACCGTGCGTTCTTTCTGTGATAAAGTGAGTTAAAGAAAAAGTGAGCGAGGTAGACCTGAAATTTCCAAATGGGGTTGAAGAGAAGACAGGGCTATGGAAGCGTGGCCGTGCAGAGCATGGCAGGGAGGAGCAGGGCGGAGAAGGGATACAAAAGAAGAGATAGTAGGCCCCACCGCAGGGTATGAAAAAATGGAATTTCTCTCCCTGTCTAATAATTTACTATAAACCCGGGCAACGCCGGGTACACCAGCTAGTATATATATATATATATATATATATATATATATATATATATATATATATATATATATATATATATATATATATATATATACGGCGACGCTCAGCCTTACAAATAATTTTTAAAATAAAAAACAATGCTAATTTTGTACAATATGTTTATTGCTGCAAAATTAAAAGCATTTTAACAATATTTAGGGGAAGGTGTCAATATCTCTGTAACCCGCCTGGATCGGCCATAGTACCCAAACTGATACACTAGGCGTGTGTAAGAACTCCAGGGATGTTCTAGTGCCCTAGGTATCCTTACTATTCATACTCCCTTAAGATCAAATATTTTCGAGCACACGTCCAATTCTTCTTGGGAACCAAGCAGTTCATTACGCCACAAGTGGCATGTATCCACAACAATGTCACTTCAAATGCGGCGCGGCATGCAGCGCGCGTTCTCTGAGGACCGTCGTAAGCAGCAGCGGGCTCGGGATACGGACCAACGGAGCCGAGCTAGGATGCGTGTCACTCGGCGCTGGGCGCCGTACTATCAGAGGGGCTAGCAGGCACCTCGACGCCAGTGGGGAGTCGCAGTCATGGAGTCGACCGTCAAGTCACACAGCTACGCAGTCACAGCCTGGAGCCCCACTGCTTGCCCAGCTTGAGTACGAATCGCCTTAGCCACGGGAGCAGCGTGGGCTACGTCAGCGGGACGAACGCTGACCCGTCAGGCGACGTCGAGACGACCATGCAGCAAGTCAGCGTCAAGGGAGCGCGGGGTGCAGTAGTGTGGAGGACTTCATTGGCAGCAGCCGGAGGCTCGCACCCGGGCTCGAAGTCACAGGAGCCACGCCTCTGGTACTGCGAACGAGTGGTTCGCACAGCAGTCAGCTCTACGAGGCACCAACGCGGCAACATGCACGCTGAAGGAGCGGCCCGGGACGGGCAGAAGTTGTAGTAACGGGTTCCAGTTCTGATGTATAATAAAGTTTCAATTCATTTTTAATGAATTTACTCTGTCGCCCGTTCCTTCCTTGAAGATAACATTTGATAATACAAAACCTAGTGATGCTACAACAACACGTACTTTCCCGCATTACTTGTAACAGTAGCGTATTATAACACTACTTGAACCCGTAAATGAATTTTGCTCACGAACTTAGGTATTTAGGTTTGGCAAGCACATATCCGCCACTCGGAATGCCTGAGTTGTCATATGGATGTTCCCTATGCTGCGAAAAGGAAGTAGGAGAAATGTAATTTTCGAAAATTCTAAGTTGCAACGAAAATTGGAACTGCGTAATTTTTATATATGTACTTTGATGAATTCGAGAGAAAAATCAGAGCGGTTTTTGAGAAAATTTCTTTAGAGCTTCATGGGTCATAATTTCATAAATATCAAAATATCGCTTTCAAATTCAAGGGTCCACAACATAAGCCGCAATCAATGACGAATTTTGGTGAAAATACTGTGAATGGCTTAGACGCAACTGTTGTTGAGACAGACAGACGTTTGTGTAAACCAATTATTCGGTATCAAGAACCTACAGAACGTATTAGAGGAACTAATTTACAACTATTAATAGCAAGCATTATCTACGTTTCAATATCAGGGACCTATAACACGGATCAGCGACCCATTCTGTCGAAAAAATCGCCACTTTTCTCTGCAGCATTACAATACTTTTTCTATGCTACGAAAGTAGTATGAGAGAAACTAAAATCATCAGCGGCATCATTCAAAACACACGCTATAGGCGAAGGCTCAACTGTAACACATAGTCTCATTTTCAGAATACTCAATGCATTGAGGAATCTCAGCATGATGAAACGCTTTGAGGAATCTCAGCATGATGAAACGCTTCCAGGCGAGGACATGTCTACTCCAGCCGTTGAGCAAATGTGTTTCCGCCCATAAGGCGTTCACTTCATTTCGGTTTCTGGTGCAACGCGCGTGTAGTTTCCTTAGGAGGAATTCTACTTCACATAAGGGATCCGTCTCGCCTGTGGGTGCTCACTTTGGTTTACTCTAATCATCCTGGCAGGAACGCTGTCACAACGCGACTTCCTCTACAGAGTAACCACCACGTCCTGTATCTTCACGACTTGGAAACTCGGACACAGTTTGCAGCCAAAACACCTTAAATGCAATTTCTGAAGCACTGTGTTCTGTATCAACTGCTATTGCTTCCATCATTCACAAAATCGCTTTCCCACTGGTCCAAGGACACGAGATTTGCGCGATTTTCTAATAGCAAATCTATCATTCGTTGATCGTAACTTTCATTAGCAAGGAGCAACGCTGTGCGCCCCTCTGCATCCGTATCATCTACAGCCGCTTTATGATTCAGCAGCAGCTGTACAATCTCCAGCTCACTTTCACGATCATTGTTTGATTCTTCAATATAGACGTCAATAGGCAACGTCATCAGATTACGAGGATCATTTATGCTCACCGCTTGGTGCAACGCACTCCGCCCATTTGCATCCTTCATATTCACGCATGCCTTGTGGCTCAACAGAAGCTTTACGGCCTCGCAATCCCTTTTCCACACAGCATGATGTAGTGGCGCACGCCCATCTTGGCCCAGGTGATTTGGATCCGATCCTGCATTAAGTAAGATTTCAAGAAGAGAAGTTTGCCATTGCTTATTCTTAAATACGTAATTATTAGATCCTTGTTCCCATTTGTCCAAAGCCAAAGGGTTCGCATTGTGATCCAGAAGTAGCTCAACCATTTCGAGGTGACCTTCCTCTACCGCCAAATGCAGTGGTGTGCGACCACCATTATCCTTCTGGTTAACGTTTACGTTGTTAGATAGAAAGAGCTTCGCAGCCTTCAAATGATTTGTTCTAGCCGCTCCATGCAGAGGCGAGGTCCCGTCCTCACCAAGGCAATGTGGATTCGCCCCCGCATTCAGTAATGTCTCTGGAATATTTTCTGCATCGTACCGGATGCCTCGTTCATACAAGTAGTTGAGGGGTCCTTGATACCTATTGTCCAAGGTCAAAGGGTCAGCATGATAATCCAAAAGAAGCTTAACAACTCGTTGATTACAACCCCGTGAAGCTAAGTGCAAAGGCGTGCGACCTTTTGCATCTTTTTCGCCCACTTCAGCGTTGTGTTGCAGCAAAAGCTGCACTATTTCAAGCTGTAGTTCATGGGCCACACGTACCACGTCAGCAAGATAACCCATTTCTAAGCTGGCTGGCGAATAATCTTCCCGAAAACGGCCGTCATATTGCACCGCGTAGTGTAGTGCGGTGTACCCTTTCGAGTCCTTCATGTTCACTTTTGCGTTGTGCATAAGCCTCACTACTTCGATCTGCCTTTCCTTCACCGCGTGATGCAGTGGCGTCATTCCGTAGCTATCTCGACGGTTTGGATTTGCCCCCATGTTTAGTAGCCTTTCCTCAAGCCCTCTGACGTATATACCCTTCATAAATACGTAATTGAGTGGTTCCTGTTGATCATTGTCCAATTCTAAGGGATTTGCGCCGTGATCCAGAAATAACGTAACGAGGTCTACGTGCCGATATTTAATCGCCAAATGCAGTGGGGTGCGACCTTTTGGATCCTTCTGTTCAACGTTCGCTTTGTACTGGAGAGGAAGTTTCACCTCCTCGAATTTTCTGTTCCGTGTCGCATGGTGTAAGGGGGCGTTCCCTTTCTTGTCCGTGCCATTAGGATCACATCCGGCCTCTAGCATGGGTTGAATAATTTTACTTGCATCCAAACTGTAGAATTCAATAAAAAAACACAGAGATGCTTCATGGGTGTCATTCAGATTCTGAGGATTGGCACCATGTTCCAAAAGTACCTGCACAATGTCGGCATCTCCTATCAGCATCGCCAAGTACAGCGGCAAGCGCCCTTTTTCATCCTTTTGCTCAACGTTCGCATTATTCTCGAGCAGAAGCTTTGCGACTTCATGCGGCTTCCTTCTTTCCTCTTCCAGTGGCATCTCATCCAGTTCATAAGGATGCATTCTTTCCTCTTTCTCCATCCAATCCAGTTTATAAGGATCTCCTTCCTCTTTCACTAAAGAACAAATAAAGTTATCGGCGAAAGAAGTTTGCCCAAAGAAGAGGTAATGAAGAGGAGCCTGGTGTTTGTTGTCCAAAGCCGATGCGTCAGCGCCCTCATCGAGAAGTAACTTCACAAGCACCGGATCACATTTCTGTGATGCCAGATGAAGCACTGATCGTCCATCTTCGTCCACACTGTTGATGGACGCATTGTGCTTCAACAGAAGCTGCACCATCTCCATTTTCCCTCTGCTCACAGCCCAATGCAGTGGTGTGCATCCCCTTGCTACATCGCCATACTCACGGTGAGTCACAGAAAGATTCTCTGACTTCTCGAAACCTTCATTCTTCCCACCATGATTAGAAGCGAATTTTGAAAAAGTATTCTTGTTGGGGTCTGCGCCTCTCTCCAGCAACAGAGTGGCCACATCAAGTTGCTTATCGAATAACACACGTGTAAAACTTGCCTCTCCTTCTCCGTATGAAATGTCGAGTGTTTTCATTGCTGCAAAATGCAACGGAGTGCACCCATGACAATCTACGATATCAACATGTCGCGACCTTGAAAGCAACGTGTTGACAACTGCTGTATGGCCGTTGCCCGCCGCTAGGTGCAAGGGGGTAATGCCTGTGTTATCAGCAATGTTGTCTTCGAAGAGCGGCAACAGTGTCTCCACTGCACTCAACAGACCTAAGGAGGAAGTGCTATGCAAAGCGACTTGACCTTCTAAATCTTCCATGTGAGGATCTACACCACTTTCTAATAGGTAGTTGACAGTATTAATATCCCTTGCGTAATAAAGTGGGTGGCGACCGACTTCATTTCTTGAATGGATATTCCCTCCATATTTAACCATTAATTCAAGTACGTTTTTCCCACAGAGTGCAGCTTTATTAATCGTAAGGTTTTGATTATTGCTAAAGTTTCGTGGGTGGTAATAATAATTGAAGGTATTTGATTCATCGTTAAAGTCCGGATCCGCTCCGTAACGCAGAAGTAATCGTGCAGCATGAAGGCGGGTGTCTTCATTCAGCAAAGTGTTCGAGCTAAAGGCACATTGCAGGGGATCGGAACCGTCAGATATTCGCGCTCGCACATCAGCTCCCCCCTCCAGAAGCTTCTCCGCAGTTTGCAGTTTTCCTGTTAATATAGTACAATGAAGAGCCGTGAACTCCAATGCAAATTTCTCGTGTACACGTAAAGAATCCCAGAATCTTTCAGGGAAACAATCGAGAATCTTCAGATGTGGTATGGCCTTGTTTAACGCAATCCACTCGGCTAACAGATGATCTCCACCCCGTTTGCAGAACCGTGACCTCAGCGCCGGGTCCTCGGGGACTTCGTCATCCACAGCGCCACCACATGCTGACACGCCGGCCTCCAACACACAGCGCATCGTCTTGGGCAAGCGAAGTTCGACGGCGAACGCAAGAGCACTGCGATAGTGACATGTAGGCCCTTGCCGCAGCGAAATCATCATCATCTGCGAACATTATGATAAGGAAGTAGAGAATATCAGACACAACGTCAAATTTGTGAGTACTCTTGGCTGTTCGCGCTAAAGTTTTGTTGGTGGTAATAATAATAATAATAATAATAATAATAATAATAATAATAATAATAATAATAATAATAATAATAATTCCTATAATTCACTACTAAAAATGTTATGAGTCAGGAGAATATAAAATCTACTCCAGATTGCAACTAGCTTCCAAAGGAGCAGGTCTAGGGACTGTCGGAGCCTCTTGCGCAACATGTGGCATTGCGCAAAATGTGGGCTGTTCCCATTATAGCAATGTCTTAGACTTTCTAGTCTTGAATGATCAGTTTTGCCAATTTCTTACACAAATTTGCAGAACAAATCCCAGAACTCCTATAACTATTCCGACAACCTATGCATTTGCGTCACACATTGGGCTCAACTCGATTTATTATTATTATTATTATTATTATTATTATTATTATTATTATTATTATTATTATTGCATCTCAGATATGAAAAGAAAACCGGACAATTAAAGGACGGATATCTTCTACCTCCTTTTCACAACGACTTTTGCGCCATAATTTGTAACTAAAGTTTTTAATATTAACCACAATTTGAACAATATCTCACGCCCCACATTAGAATTTCAACAGTGAAAGTACTGGTTACTTTCATTCTCTTAAATCACAAACCTTTGGGAAATCTGGTGGGGGACCAGAATAATCGTAGAGGTAGTGGAAGTGCATCATATATGGCGGGAAGTTCTCCAGAGCCCCCGGCTTTGCGCCGGCTTCCACAAGGGCTTCGCCGGCACTCAGCCGGTGCACTGTCCAGTCGCCGCTCTCGGCCGCGAAGCATTCGAGGTATTGTAGGGGCGTCCAAGAGAGCAGAGCATCGCGGCGCGTGGGGTCGCAGCCGGCGTCCAGCAGGCGGCGAACGGCGTCCGGCAGGCAGCAGTGCGCCGCCAGATGCAGCGCCGTTCGTTTGCCCGCGTCTTCGGCGTCGACGCCGGCCCCGGAGCGCCCCGCCTCCGCCAGCGCGTCCGCCAGCCGCCCTTCGTCGCCGCACAGCACCGCCTCGTGCAGCGGCAGAGCACGTCCGGGGCCTGTGGACGGCGCTTTTCACTTTCTCGCCTTACTTCGTAACAAGACGAAGATTCGCCATCGTGCGCCGGAAAAAGGCGATTTGTCGCCAGGAAAAATTCTTATCGACGAGCCCTGGCGCGGAGAATGTGGAAAAATCGTGTTCCTAAATTTGGTAAATACCTTTCTCTAACACGTAGGGTGCGCAGAATCTATATTTTGGGGTTCTTCATAACGAAAAATCGATTTACAGCAAAATGTTTGATTCCCTATCTCCCTCACTGACTGCCTATGGTCAACGCAGGCATCTAAACCACAAGAGGATTTACACCAATTTGAAATTCCACGATCAACTTAGACGAGCTGAAGGTCCTGCCAGTTTGAAACGGATATTTTGATTTTTGAGGATTCTTTACATGAAACCTCAGTATTTTCAAAATTTTGTCAAAAATTGCTCCAATTTTTTTTATTTAACTTTTTCCTGAGATAGAGTTAAGACGCTTAAAAGAAAAGCATAGGTTTCATTGTGTGGTTAGACGCCTAATTTTGTGTGAAATAACGGCTATTTTTAATCAATTGTTTTCTCAAAAACAGCTTAATTTTTTTTTCCTTTAAATTTTCTCCTAGTATGTATGAAAGTATGATAAATAATTGGAGCTGTACCCATTTTCGGTACATTATTTTCGAATAATGCAAAAAATGAACATTGGAAAAGAACAATATTAATGTGTGATTCGAGATAATGATAAGAGATTTTTGGCTTAAATGAAATCTGTTCCAAAAATTCAGATCTTTAAAATATATAAAGTACAATTTTTTAAAAAACAATTAGTTTTAGCGTACTAATTTCTTCTTAAAGTAAATGAAATTTGGAAAAAATTCTCAAAAATAGCTCCACTTTTTGTAAGTATAATGAAAAGGATAGTAATAAAAAGGCCTAGGTCTCATTTTTGTTGAACTTTCTGTCGAAAATTCATTATTTTTAATAGAAATAATGTGACTGTTGAAACACCACTAGTTAAAAAAATGCTCGCTCATCAATATTGCAAAAATATATAGGACCAGAACTAAAATGTGATATATTGTAACAAACTCGGCTACTTCCTCTGTACTTTAATATGCCCGTTTACTAGCTAACTTTTCATAATTCCAAATTTTTATGCGGGTGTGAACTTGTGATGGCCCCTGTACAGGGACCGAAACATGATTCTCGTGCAACGCGCGCGTGGGTCAGCATCTAATTACCAGAAATCACAACACGTCATTGAGAGGTTTTACTGATAAACACAGCTGTGTTCATCGTGCTTTATTCTATCCGTTTCTCTTTTGTTGCTAACTGATTCTTTCCTTTCATTAAACAATGACAATAAGCATGTAAACAAAAAACATAACACCCTTCAATGACAACATAAAAAACTCAATTGACACAAAAATTAAAAGAAAAACTATTCATCCTGAAAACTTACAAAAATGTAATTCATACCGAATGCGCATTCTGAACTATTGCCTTATCGACTTAATCTATACAAATTTAACACTACTTGGTCTTCTACATGAATGCGTCTTTCTAATATCCGAAAACAAATTAGTCATTGCACTTCCCTGTTTGTTGGTTCGGCACTGCGGCGTTCGTCGCCAGCTGCCACTCGCGCCCCATCAGTGCACAATGACCGCTATACTCCGGCCACCGTCATCTCCATGGACATCACCATCGCGCGAAACTTTCATCATCCGAGGAATTCGCCTTAGCACACGCACGTTTACGACTGTTTCGGCTCATCCCACGTTACAACTCCCGCCGAATGTTCAAAATCACTACACGCCGATACACCATGTTATTTTCGTAGCAAACTTTACTTGCATTCCCCCTTTTAATGACAAGCCAGAATATCATTGGCATTCGTGCTATTAAACACAACACGCAAACTGTCCGACAAATATTGTTTACATCGCGATAATAACAAAACTCTCATATCGCCACTGTTTATCAATTTACGTGCGCGTTTTTTTACACAGTTCGCGCGCCGTCAAATAAAAAAACTTTTTTTATGTTATGAACTCGTAACAAAAATTAAAAATTTTTGCAACCTCTAACACGGATCTCGCGTTCACGCTCCGAGCAAAACTTCATCTCTCTCTGACTGACTGGCATTGTTGTCGTCCAGCTTATGTGGTTTCGCGGAGAACAAAAGCGGATCACCCGCTTATTGCGCCAAACAGCATAACGTAAAATGTTTATTTTTCTCACTTATCAGCGTTTTCCTGCCCTGTGGTTGCTTCCACAGCGCGTCCAAAATTCCTACGATAATTACCGTATCGTCTGATTCGCCTCTCAATGCCTTATTTAATTAAATATTGCAAATCACCACTTGCTATCTTCTCTTGACGTCACAACAATATGTCTGTTTCCTATATTTTTGTAAATGAAAATATAGCACTTAATTTTTATCTCGCCTCCTAGGCGTCCTCCAAAATCGTGACTACTTTCAAAAATTTCGATAATTTTTGCTCTTTTATTCTGCCAAATTCTAACCCATTCCCTTCAGGCGTTCTCTTAATGTTTACGAAAAACACTATTTGTAATTACTTTCTTCGCGGCAACAATGGCTTCTGCATATTCTTTTTGATTCCGCCCAAATGCACGATTACTAAAATTCTCGAAATTATTTGAACCCCTGGTCCGATTTTGATGATTGTTGTTTCAAACGATTTCAAAAATTGTGCTCTGTCAAATGTTCGTGTCACGTTTCCCTTTCTTGCGCACATTCATTTAATTTTTAAAAAATGTTCGTGCGCGGCTCTGTCGTCATGTGTCTCTTCAAATATAATTTATATGATTCTATTGGTATTATTTTTCTTTTTTTTTCATTTAAAGGAAATGATAATTGACTTGGATGATCGTAAATCTGTCGCGGCTGTGAACACCTTTCGAAGTGCGCGCCTAGAGGGCAGCGCTCGGCGGCAGTTAAGGGAGTCGGCAGAGGCAGCGGAGCATGGGGAACGCCGCCCAATCCCAAGCGACGAGCTGGCCGGAGAGCCAGCGCCCGGAGTGCGAATCTGCAGCGCCGCCCGCTTTAAGAGCGGGCGCCGCCCGCCCGGAGGACAGAGAGCGCTAGAGTTGTGATAATTGGTGTAATAGAGCTAGGAGATTTGTATTGTGAAAGAGTTATAATTGGCCCGGCAAGTTATTAGGAAATTCTGTGTTGATTTACGGTTAGACCCTGCTTTGTATTTGTACATCTCCTGGCATTTGGAATTCGACATTGGCTATTGTAATACGGTACATTCTTTTGGCTTTGAAATTGTACCGTGCGTTCTTTCTGTGATAAAGTGAGTTAAAGAAAAAGTGAGCGAGGTAGACCTGAAATTTCCAAATGGGGTTGAAGAGAAGACAGGGCTATGGAAGCGTGGCCGTGCAGAGCATGGCAGGGAGGAGCAGGGCGGAGAAGGGATACAAAAGAAGAGATAGTAGGCCCCACCGCAGGGTATGAAAAAATGGAATTTCTCTCCCTGTCTAATAATTTACTATAAACCCGGGCAACGCCGGGTACACCAGCTAGTATATATATATATATATATATATATATATATATATATATATATATATATATATATATATATATATATATATATATATATATATATATATATATATATATATATATATATACGGCGACGCTCAGCCTTACAAATAATTTTTAAAATAAAAAACAATGCTAATTTTGTACAATATGTTTATTGCTGCAAAATTAAAAGCATTTTAACAATATTTAGGGGAAGGTGTCAATATCTCTGTAACCCGCCTGGATCGGCCATAGTACCCAAACTGATACACTAGGCGTGTGTAAGAACTCCAGGGATGTTCTAGTGCCCTAGGTATCCTTACTATTCATACTCCCTTAAGATCAAATATTTTCGAGCACACGTCCAATTCTTCTTGGGAACCAAGCAGTTCATTACGCCACAAGTGGCATGTATCCACAACAATGTCACTTCAAATGCGGCGCGGCATGCAGCGCGCGTTCTCTGAGGACCGTCGTAAGCAGCAGCGGGCTCGGGATACGGACCAACGGAGCCGAGCTAGGATGCGTGTCACTCGGCGCTGGGCGCCGTACTATCAGAGGGGCTAGCAGGCACCTCGACGCCAGTGGGGAGTCGCAGTCATGGAGTCGACCGTCAAGTCACACAGCTACGCAGTCACAGCCTGGAGCCCCACTGCTTGCCCAGCTTGAGTACGAATCGCCTTAGCCACGGGAGCAGCGTGGGCTACGTCAGCGGGACGAACGCTGACCCGTCAGGCGACGTCGAGACGACCATGCAGCAAGTCAGCGTCAAGGGAGCGCGGGGTGCAGTAGTGTGGAGGACTTCATTGGCAGCAGCCGGAGGCTCGCACCCGGACGGCCCGAGAACGGGCCAGGATCACGAGGGGTCGGCAAAGCTCGAAGTTACAGGAGCCACGCCTCTGGTACTGCGAACGAGTGGTTCGCACAGCAGTCAGCTCTACGAGGCACCAACGCGGCAACATGCACGCTGAAGGAGCGGCCCGGGATGGGCAGAAGTTGTAGTAACGGGTTCCAGTTCTGATGTATAATAAAGTTTCAATTCATTTTTAATGAATTTACTCTGTCGCCCGTTCCTTCCTTGAAGATAACACTTGATAATACAAAACCTAGTGATGCTACAACAACACGTACTTTCCCGCATTACTTGTAACAGTAGCGTATTAAAACACTACTTGAACCCGTAAATGAATTTTGCTCACGAACTTAGGTATTTAGGTTTGGCAAGCACATATCCGCCACTCGGAATGCCTGAGTTGTCATATGGACATTCCCTCTGCTGCGAAAAGGAAGTAGGAGAAATGTAATTTTCGAAAATTCTAAGTTGCAACGAAAATTGGAACTGCGTAATTTTTATATATGTACTTTGATGAATTCGAGAGAAAAATCAGAGCGGTTTTTGAGAAAATTTCTTTAGAGCTTCATGGGTCATAATTTCATAAATATCAAAATATCGCTTTCAAATTCAAGGGTCCACAACATAAGCCGCAATCAATGACGAATTTTGGTGAAAATACTGTGAATGGCTTAGACGCAACTGTTGTTCAGACAGACAGACGTTTGTGTAAACCAATTATTCGTTATCAAGAACCTACAGAACGTATTAGAGGAACTAATTTACAACTATTAAGAGCAAGCATTATCTACGTTTCAGTATCAGGGACCTATAACACGGATCAGCGACCCATTCTGTCGAAAAAATCGCCACTTTTCTCTGTAGCATTACAATACTTTTTCTATGCTACGCAAGTAGTATGAGAGAAACTAAAATCATCAGCGGCATCATTCAAAACACACGCTATAGGCGAAGGCTCAACTGTAACACATAGTCTCATTTTCAGAATACTCAATGCATTGAGGAATCTCAGCATGATGAAACGCTTCCAGGCGAGGACATGTCTACTCCAGCCGTTGAGCAAATGTGTTTCCGCCCATAAGGCGTTCACTTCATTTCGGTTTCTGGTGCAACGCGCGTGTAGTTTCCTTAGGAGGAATTCTACTTCACATAAGGGATCCGTCTCGCCTGTGGGTGCTCACTTTGGTTTACTCTAATCATCCTGGCAGGAACGCTGTCACAACGCGACTTCCTCTACAGAGTAACCACCACGTCCTGTATCTTCACGACTTGGAAACTCGGACACAGTTTGCAGCCAAAACACCTTAAATGCAATTTCTGAAGCACTGTGTTCTGTATCAACTGCTATTGCTTCCATCATTCACAAAATCGCTTTCCCACTGGTCCAAGGACACGAGATTTGCGCGATTTTCTAATAGCAAATCTATCATTCGTTGATCGTAACTTTCATTAGCAAGGAGCAACGCTGTGCGCCCCTCTGCATCCGTATCATCTACAGCCGCTTTATGATTCAGCAGCAGCTGTACAATCTCCAGCTCACTTTCACGATCATTGTTTGATTCTTCAATATAGACGTCAATAGGCAACGTCATCAGATTACGAGGATCATTTATGCTCACCGCTTGGTGCAACGCACTCCGCCCATTTGCATCCTTCATATTCACGCATGCCTTGTGGCTCAACAGAAGCTTTACGGCCTCGCAATCCCTTTTCCACACAGCATGATGTAGTGGCGCACGCCCATCTTGGCCCAGGTGATTTGGATCCGATCCTGCATTAAGTAAGATTTCAAGAAGAGAAGTTTGCCATTGCTTATTCTTAAATACGTAATTATTAGATCCTTGTTCCCATTTGTCCAAAGCCAAAGGGTTCGCATTGTGATCCAGAAGTAGCTCAACCATTTCGAGGTGACCTTCCTCTACCGCCAAATGCAGTGGTGTGCGACCACCATTATCCTTCTGGTTAACGTTTACGTTGTTAGATAGAAAGAGCTTCGCAGCCTTCAAATGATTTGTTCTAGCCGCTCCATGCAGAGGCGAGGTCCCGTCCTCACCAAGGCAATGTGGATTCGCCCCCGCATTCAGTAATGTCTCTGGAATATTTTCTGCATCGTACCGGATGCCTCGTTCATACAAGTAGTTGAGGGGTCCTTGATACCTATTGTCCAAGGTCAAAGGGTCAGCATGATAATCCAAAAGAAGCTTAACAACTCGTTGATTACAACCCCGTGAAGCTAAGTGCAAAGGCGTGCGACCTTTTGCATCTTTTTCGCCCACTTCAGCGTTGTGTTGCAGCAAAAGCTGCACTATTTCAAGCTGTAGTTCATGGGCCACACGTACCACGTCAGCAAGATAACCCATTTCTAAGCTGGCTGGCGAATAATCTTCCCGAAAACGGCCGTCATATTGCACCGCGTAGTGTAGTGCGGTGTACCCTTTCGAGTCCTTCATGTTCACTTTTGCGTTGTGCATAAGCCTCACTACTTCGATCTGCCTTTCCTTCACCGCGTGATGCAGTGGCGTCATTCCGTAGCTATCTCGACGGTTTGGATTTGCCCCCATGTTTAGTAGCCTTTCCTCAAGCCCTCTGACGTATATACCCTTCATAAATACGTAATTGAGTGGTTCCTGTTGATCATTGTCCAATTCTAAGGGATTTGCGCCGTGATCCAGAAATAACGTAACGAGGTCTACGTGCCGATATTTAATCGCCAAATGCAGTGGGGTGCGACCTTTTGGATCCTTCTGTTCAACGTTCGCTTTGTACTGGAGAGGAAGTTTCACCTCCTCGAATTTTCTGTTCCGTGTCGCATGGTGTAAGGGGGCGTTCCCTTTCTTGTCCGTGCCATTAGGATCACATCCGGCCTCTAGCATGGGTTGAATAATTTTACTTGCATCCAAACTGTAGAATTCAATAAAAAAACACAGAGATGCTTCATGGGTGTCATTCAGATTCTGAGGATTGGCACCATGTTCCAAAAGTACCTGCACAATGTCGGCATCTCCTATCAGCATCGCCAAGTACAGCGGCAAGCGCCCTTTTTCATCCTTTTGCTCAACGTTCGCATTATTCTCGAGCAGAAGCTTTGCGACTTCATGCGGCTTCCTTCTTTCCTCTTCCAGTGGCATCTCATCCAGTTCATAAGGATGCATTCTTTCCTCTTTCTCCATCCAATCCAGTTTATAAGGATCTCCTTCCTCTTTCACTAAAGAACAAATAAAGTTATCGGCGAAAGAAGTTTGCCCAAAGAAGAGGTAATGAAGAGGAGCCTGGTGTTTGTTGTCCAAAGCCGATGCGTCAGCGCCCTCATCGAGAAGTAACTTCACAAGCACCGGATCACATTTCTGTGATGCCAGATGAAGCACTGATCGTCCATCTTCGTCCACACTGTTGATGGACGCATTGTGCTTCAACAGAAGCTGCACCATCTCCATTTTCCCTCTGCTCACAGCCCAATGCAGTGGTGTGCATCCCCTTGCTACATCGCCATACTCACGGTGAGTCACAGAAAGATTCTCTGACTTCTCGAAACCTTCATTCTTCCCACCATGATTAGAAGCGAATTTTGAAAAAGTATTCTTGTTGGGGTCTGCGCCTCTCTCCAGCAACAGAGTGGCCACATCAAGTTGCTTATCGAATAACACACGTGTAAAACTTGCCTCTCCTTCTCCGTATGAAATGTCGAGTGTTTTCATTGCTGCAAAATGCAACGGAGTGCACCCATGACAATCTACGATATCAACATGTCGCGACCTTGAAAGCAACGTGTTGACAACTGCTGTATGGCCGTTGCCCGCCGCTAGGTGCAAGGGGGTAATGCCTGTGTTATCAGCAATGTTGTCTTCGAAGAGCGGCAACAGTGTCTCCACTGCACTCAACAGACCTAAGGAGGAAGTGCTATGCAAAGCGACTTGACCTTCTAAATCTTCCATGTGAGGATCTACACCACTTTCTAATAGGTAGTTGACAGTATTAATATCCCTTGCGTAATAAAGTGGGTGGCGACCGACTTCATTTCTTGAATGGATATTCCCTCCATATTTAACCATTAATTCAAGTACGTTTTTCCCACAGAGTGCAGCTTTATTAATCGTAAGGTTTTGATTATTGCTAAAGTTTCGTGGGTGGTAATAATAATTGAAGGTATTTGATTCATCGTTAAAGTCCGGATCCGCTCCGTAACGCAGAAGTAATCGTGCAGCATGAAGGCGGGTGTCTTCATTCAGCAAAGTGTTCGAGCTAAAGGCACATTGCAGGGGATCGGAACCGTCAGATATTCGCGCTCGCACATCAGCTCCCCCCTCCAGAAGCTTCTCCGCAGTTTGCAGTTTTCCTGTTAATATAGTACAATGAAGAGCCGTGAACTCCAATGCAAATTTCTCGTGTACACGTAAAGAATCCCAGAATCTTTCAGGGAAACAATCGAGAATCTTCAGATGTGGTATGGCCTTGTTTAACGCAATCCACTCGGCTAACAGATGATCTCCACCCCGTTTGCAGAACCGTGACCTCAGCGCCGGGTCCTCGGGGACTTCGTCATCCACAGCGCCACCACATGCTGACACGCCGGCCTCCAACACACAGCGCATCGTCTTGGGCAAGCGAAGTTCGACGGCGAACGCAAGAGCACTGCGATAGTGACATGTAGGCCCTTGCCGCAGCGAAATCATCATCATCTGCGAACATTATGATAAGGAAGTAGAGAATATCAGACACAACGTCAAATTTGTGAGTACTCTTGGCTGTTCGCGCTAAAGTTTTGTTGGTGGTAATAATAATAATAATAATAATAATAATAATAATAATAATAATAATAATAATAATAATAATAATAATTCCTATAATTCACTACTAAAAATGTTATGAGTCAGGAGAATATAAAATCTACTCCAGATTGCAACTAGCTTCCAAAGGAGCAGGTCTAGGGACTGTCGGAGCCTCTTGCGCAACATGTGGCATTGCGCAAAATGTGGGCTGTTCCCATTATAGCAATGTCTTAGACTTTCTAGTCTTGAATGATCAGTTTTGCCAATTTCTTACACAAATTTGCAGAACAAATCCCAGAACTCCTATAACTATTCCGACAACCTATGCATTTGCGTCACACATTGGGCTCAACTCGATTTATTATTATTATTATTATTATTATTATTATTATTATTATTATTATTATTATTATTGCATCTCAGATATGAAAAGAAAACCGGACAATTAAAGGACGGATATCTTCTACCTCCTTTTCACAACGACTTTTGCGCCATAATTTGTAACTAAAGTTTTTAATATTAACCACAATTTGAACAATATCTCACGCCCCACATTAGAATTTCAACAGTGAAAGTACTGGTTACTTTCATTCTCTTAAATCACAAACCTTTGGGAAATCTGGTGGGGGACCAGAATAATCGTAGAGGTAGTGGAAGTGCATCATATATGGCGGGAAGTTCTCCAGAGCCCCCGGCTTTGCGCCGGCTTCCACAAGGGCTTCGCCGGCACTCAGCCGGTGCACTGTCCAGTCGCCGCTCTCGGCCGCGAAGCATTCGAGGTATTGTAGGGGCGTCCAAGAGAGCAGAGCATCGCGGCGCGTGGGGTCGCAGCCGGCGTCCAGCAGGCGGCGAACGGCGTCCGGCAGGCAGCAGTGCGCCGCCAGATGCAGCGCCGTTCGTTTGCCCGCGTCTTCGGCGTCGACGCCGGCCCCGGAGCGCCCCGCCTCCGCCAGCGCGTCCGCCAGCCGCCCTTCGTCGCCGCACAGCACCGCCTCGTGCAGCGGCAGAGCACGTCCGGGGCCTGTGGACGGCGCTTTTCACTTTCTCGCCTTACTTCGTAACAAGACGAAGATTCGCCATCGTGCGCCGGAAAAAGGCGATTTGTCGCCAGGAAAAATTCTTATCGACGAGCCCTGGCGCGGAGAATGTGGAAAAATCGTGTTCCTAAATTTGGTAAATACCTTTCTCTAACACGTAGGGTGCGCAGAATCTATATTTTGGGGTTCTTCATAACGAAAAATCGATTTACAGCAAAATGTTTGATTCCCTATCTCCCTCACTGACTGCCTATGGTCAACGCAGGCATCTAAACCACAAGAGGATTTACACCAATTTGAAATTCCACGATCAACTTAGACGAGCTGAAGGTCCTGCCAGTTTGAAACGGATATTTTGATTTTTGAGGATTCTTTACATGAAACCTCAGTATTTTCAAAATTTTGTCAAAAATTGCTCCAATTTTTTTTATTTAACTTTTTCCTGAGATAGAGTTAAGACGCTTAAAAGAAAAGCATAGGTTTCATTGTGTGGTTAGACGCCTAATTTTGTGTGAAATAACGGCTATTTTTAATCAATTGTTTTCTCAAAAACAGCTTAATTTTTTTTTCCTTTAAATTTTCTCCTAGTATGTATGAAAGTATGATAAATAATTGGAGCTGTACCCATTTTCGGTACATTATTTTCGAATAATGCAAAAAATGAACATTGGAAAAGAACAATATTAATGTGTGATTCGAGATAATGATAAGAGATTTTTGGCTTAAATGAAATCTGTTCCAAAAATTCAGATCTTTAAAATATATAAAGTACAATTTTTTCAAAAACAGTTAGTTTAGCGTACTAATTTCTTCTTGAAGTAAATGAAATTCTCAAAAATAGCTCCACTTTTTGTAAGGATAATGCAAAGAATAGTAATAAAAAGGCGTAGGTCTCAGTTTTGTTGAACTTTCTGAATTTTCGAAAATTCATTATTTTTAATAGAAATAATGCGACTGTTGAAACACCACTAGTTAAAAAATGGTCGCTCATCAATAATGCGAAAATATATAGGACCAGAACTAAAATGTGATGTATTGTAACAAACTCGGCTCCTCCCTGTATACTTTAATATGCCCGTTTACTAGCTAACTTTTCATAATTCTAAATTTGTATGCGGGCGTGAACTTGTGATGGCCCCTGTACAGGGACCGAAACGTGATACTCGTGCAACGCGCGCGTGGGTCAGCGTTTAATTACCAGAAATCACAACACGTTATTGAGAGGTTTTACTGATAAACACAATTGTGTTCATCGTGCTTTATTCTATCCGTTTCTCTTTTGTTGATAACTGATTCTTTCCTTTCATTAAGCAATGACAATAAGCACGTAAACAAAAAAAAAACACCCTTCAATGACAACATAAAAAAAACAACTCAATTGACACAAAAATTAAAAGAAAAACCATTCATCCTGAAAAACTTACTAAAATTTAATTCATACCGAATGCGCATTCTGAACTATTGCCTTATCGACTTAATCTATACAAGTTTAACATTACTTGGTCTTCTACATGAATGCGTCTTCCTAGTAACCGAAAACAAATTAGTCATTGCACTTCCCTGTTTGTGGGTTCGGCACCGCGGCGTTCGTCGCCAGCGGCGTCCCACTCGCGTCCCATCAGTGCACAATGACCGCTCTGCTCCGGCCACCGTCATCTCCATGGACATCACCATCGCGCGAAACTTTCATCATCCGAGGAATTCGCCTTAGCACACGCAAGTTTATGACTGTTTCGGCTTATCCCGCGTTACAACTGCCGAATGTTCAAAATCAATACGCGCCGATACACCATGTTATTTTCGTAGCAAACTTTACTTGCATTCCCCCTTTTAATGTCACGCCAGAATAGCGTTGGAATTCGTGCTATTAAACACAACACGCAAACTGTCCGACAAATATTGTTTACATCGCGATAACAAAACTCTCTTACATCGCCACTGTTTATCAATTTACGTGCGCGTTTTTTTACACAGTTCGCGCGCCGTCAAATAAATAAAATGTTTTTTAAGTTATGAACTCGTAACAATAATTAACAATTTTTGCAACCTCTAACACGGATCTCGCGTTCACGCTCCGAGCAAAACTTCATCTCTCTCTGACTGACTGGCATTGTTGTCGTCCAGCTTGTGTGGTTTCGCGGCGAACAAAAGCGGATCACCCGCTTATTGTGCCAAACAACATAACGAAAAATATTTATTCTTCTCACTTATCAGCGTTTTCCTGACCTGTGGTTGCTTCTACATCGTGTCCAAAATTCCTACGATAATTACCGTATCGTCTGATTCGCCTCTCAATGCCTTATTTAATTAAATATTGCAAATCACCGCTTGCTATCTTCTCATGACGTCACAACAATATGTCTGTTTCGTATATTTTTCTAAATGAAAATATAGCACTTAATTTTTATCTCGCCTCCTAGGCGTCCTCCAAAATCGTGACTACTTTCAAAAATTTCGATAATTTTTGCTCTTTTATTCTGCCAAATTCTAACCCGTTCCCTTCAGGCGTTCTCTTAATATTTACGAAAAACACTATTTGTAATTACTTTCTTCGCGGCAACAATGGCTCCTGCATATTCTTTTTGATTCAGCCGAAATGCACGATTACTAAAATTCTCGAAATTAATAGAACCCCTGGTCCGATTTTTATGATTGTTGTTTCAAACGATTTCACAAATTGTGCTCTATCAAATGTTCGTGTCACGTTTCCCTTTCTTCCGCGCATTCATTTAATTTAAAAAAAAATGTTCATGCGCGGCTCTGTCGTCATGTGTCTCTTCAAACATAATTTATATCATTCTATTGGTATTTATTTTTCTTTTTTTTTTCATTTAAAGGAAATGATAATTGACTTGGATAATCGAAAATCATTACACACACACACTGTAACATGTAGGTATGTCGCTATACTGGTCTTTCCTTGATACGCTAAAGAACGTAATGTAGTAGTGCTCCAATAGCACTTACTTTCTCTCATTATTGTAACGTTTATGAAATATTACAATACTGCAATTTGTGTAATGCTCATTCTTCATTCATCTTTTGAAAAGTGTTTGCTTGATAAAATTTTAACATCTAAAATTGCAGAATATATTTTATTATGAAAAAATATCTCAAGTTCAAAAATGTAGTTGTATGAGAAGAAACTGAAATTTCGCACTTTTCAAAAATTCACGGGTTTCATGGAAAAGCACGCCTCGTACACTCGTGAACACGCATACGCATGATGTATTTACAAACGCATCCACAGCAAATGCATCTTTCAAGTTAGTGCATATGTTTGACCTTTGACCTTGTTTTATTTATACCCAAAAATAGTAAAATTCCTGACCAATTTAGATGAACGTGAAAACGCGTTTGAAACAGGAAATTTCAAAAGTTACGGGTGCATTAAGTCGAAATTGTTGTTGTTTTTTCTTTCTTTTCAAATAATCCATTTATAAATAGTGTACATATCTTTCACAAAGCGTAAGAATTAACATTTCTAGGTAAAAATTTATTGATTATTACTACATGTCACAAATTTGCGAATCGTAAATTCTGTAAATGTTACCTTATTCTAATTTTAAATAAATATTAATGTAAATTAAAAATTAATGTTAATCTGCACATTTCTATCACAGTTAACGTTCTGAAATTTCAGATTGAGATCAAAGTTTATAATATTTTATACATTCTCCCTAGAATACGTATAAACACGTTAGGTATACGACAAATGAATACAAAAGTAAATGAATCTAATGGAGCCATATTATCGATAATGAAGACCGACTCTCTATCTAAACTTATCCTTGTGTTTAACGGTAACAAGCATTCTTGAATGCGGGTTTGAACGTATGACAGACGTAAACAAAATTCACCTGGAAGGAGGGACGGCTTAAAACAGAAACTGGCGCGAGATTTAAAAGTGTAAACATTTCTGAGGGAATGTAGTGGCTGTGCATCACTACATTCCTGTCCCAAGACACTCTTTTTGAGAAGTCAGTTGTCAGTTATTGCTGCAAATTTTTTGAATTAATTTTAATTTATAATTTTATAAATAAAATACATCACTAATATTTAAACTTATTAATTGAGTAAAATTAAATATTTTGAATTGAAAGAATCTTGATTTCGTAGTCGCGTTTACTTGAGTTCAATAATGGCATTAACTTTCTACGTTCGGGTTAGGAACAAAGAGACTTGTCTATTAAAAGAGTTGTCCGCCCGTAAGAGTGATTTATAAATCTAAGAGGATGTAATGCTAGAGTAGATAGGCTACAAGGCGACTTCATTTATTTCACATTATCGCCACACACAATAAATAATAGAATTATTAATAATGTGATAATTTATAGCAAGTTAAACAAATTTTGTACAAAGCATAAGGATGAACTACAGCAATATAAAGGAATTATATGGCGAGGGATAAATAATGAAAATGTAAGGGAAGGCAGTGTGATTAATAAAGAGAAAAATAGTGTAATTAGTGGAGAAAAAATATCATATGTATGTGTGAGTAATTTTCGTGGATATTTAGTTAATTTACGAAAAGAATCCAAGGATCGATAGTCAAGGCATAACTAAATAAAATGCTTGGGTGGTATTAGCCAATTAGAAATGAGAATGTGTGTGAGGAAGATGTGAACCTGCGTAATAGAACTAAAGAGAAACGGAAATAGGTACTGTACTGCGCATCGTGTCAGACAGAATAGCGCGTGTTATAAACAGAGCGGAAGACTAGATTTGGAATTGGTCACAATCAAATGGTGATGGAAGGTTCTCCGAGAGAGTCAAACATAGCAATCATGTAAATTGTTGATGATAGAAATGTTGTCAATGTAACAAAGGATAAACCAGGTATGGAAAAGAAGATGCCAGGATAGGATTGGACTAAGATGGAAATAAAAATTTAGAATCAACGCGAGAGCGACGGCCAAGTACGCTGAGGACTCGAACAGGAAACTTATTAAATGGGACATAAAAATCTGACAGTGAGTAATGTAAGAAGGCCAAGTTTTGGAATAGATCTAAATAAATTTTCAATTAAAATAATAATAGGTAATGGTCATGCATGCAAGGGGAGAGTAACGGGAAATATTAAATAACGACGAGATAATTATTATTGTTTTTGAGAATAATTATATAAAATGACATGTATGCTCTTTTTCTTTTGTTTGAAGGAGAGAACCAGAAATTTCAATGTTACTTGATTTTTGAAACATATTATTATTAGCCATGTTAACGAAAATTCCCAAATTCCAACAAAAGAAGGTATTATTTCTTACGTAACCGAAAATCTGTATAGACGGTCTTGTCAAGCCAACAAACAAATTTTATCAGGACGGATCGACCTCAGTATATAAATAGGGCAACTGTCATGGTAAGTAATTAAATAGAATATCTAAGAATAAAGTTAGTATATATACTGATGAGTATCAGTATACTGATGATAAAAATAATTGCCTAGTGGTACAAGGAAAATCTACCAGAATAAAACAACACAAAACGAAAACAGGCAAAGAATTTGCCTCTCAAACATATTTTTCCCCTTTGGAAAAATGATTATCTAAGGCAGAATTTTAAAAGAAAACAAACATGAAATAAAATAATAAGTAATAAAGCACCTTGCCCGCGACTTTGACATTTCTGCTTCCAGGTGCATTTTGCCCTCCAGCCTTCCAGGTGAATTTTGTTTACGTCTGTCATACATTCAAACCCGCATTCAAGAATACGTGTTACCGTTAAACACAAGAGTAAGGTTAGGTAAAGCGTCCATCTATATTATCGATAATATAGATATATCCGTTCCATTTACTTTTGTATTAATTTTCGTATACCTATGTATCTGTATTTATATAATTTCTAGGGAGAATGTATAAAATTGTATAAGCTTTGATCGGAATATGAAATTTCAGAACGTTAACTGCGATGGAAATGTGTAGATGAACATTAATTTTTAATTTACAAACATCAACACATTTAGATTAAGGTAACATTTACAGTATTTACGAATAGAAAATTTGTTACATAAACTAATAATTCATGAATTTTGATCTAGAAATATAGATTCTGACGCTTTGTGAAAAATATGTATATTTAAAAAGTGGATTATTTTAAAAATGTAATTTCGACTTTAAGCACTTGTAACTTTTGAAATTTCGAGTTTCACACGCGAATTCTTTTTTAGGACGAAAATCTAGAGTTTGTATAACATTTCAGGTCAACAAACTCGAAAACAGCCACCCTTTTGTCTCATGGGATCCCCGGGCCCAATAGGCGCCGGCCCGCCTTCTTCTTCTTTGGTGAGTGTGTGTGTGTCCGCGATGTAGATCCGCGCTCCGTTTACAACCAACTCACCCACCATCCGCCGCCTGCTCCTTGGGCAAGCATGTGCGTCGAAACGCGCAGTAGGAGAAACTCCCGGTCATGTTAGCAATCACATCAATTCTAAAATACACAAATTTGACAAGCCCGCGACGCAACCTGCACGC
Source organism: Teleogryllus occipitalis (assembly GCA_011170035.1). Taxonomy (NCBI): domain Eukaryota; kingdom Metazoa; phylum Arthropoda; class Insecta; order Orthoptera; family Gryllidae; genus Teleogryllus; species Teleogryllus occipitalis. The sequence continues at coordinate 12,230 of BLKR01015713.1, read as the reverse complement.
AGTTGCACCTTTATTCTACACAGTAACTCAGCTAATATCAACAGTGCTAGAGAGAGCGCTCAGTGGAAAATTTCCACTTCTAGAAGTTTCGGAAGCCATAAAGGGTTTGGCCTTGGACACAAAATTAAGTCGCAGTTCGTTCAGACCAATCGGAACACAGTTTTTAAGAACGTAGAACAAGAGGTTGACGCATCGAGGATGAGAGCTTACGGTGGAAACGTAACTTGAGGTTGGACTGCAAGACACCATCAGTCGCGGTCGTTTTAAATTCAACATCGGGCTGCTAGACGCCGAGATTGCGTTCGACCGCCTTCAGAAATTTATTAAGATCGCCGGACACGAAAGTGACGTTCGCCGATCTTCTGCCGTAAAATCGTGGTCGCAGAACAAACCTCGTATTACGAGCGAAGTTCCTGCTGTGTCAATCACTTTAATTAGACGAAAGTTTCAAGAACTGTCGCAACCTGTTGCACTCATCACGGAGAGATAGACGAGTGCGACGAAATTGGTGTAACGTGTGTGTTGCTCGGAGAACGACCGCGCCACCACGAAGCAGAGACGTGAATGGAGAAACTTCCGGGTCCATTAGCCACGGCTCCCCAATGTCTGCGAGGCGGCGCTGTGCCCCAGCTGCCAGCCGAGGCCGGAAGAACCTCGGGAGCCTTTGACTTGCGAAAGGCGTCCCCAAAGGAACAGCAGAACAAGGACGGTGTCGTGTTTGGACCCAAGCAATCTGGGCTCTTCAAGCTACACTATCAAAAGACTCTTTCTTATCTTGAGGCAAAGAAAATATATGATTTCAAGTTGTGTAATTTGCGTGGCCGGGCTTTGGCCTCCTGTACATTAGCTAGAACTCTGTTTTATTACGGTAATTCAAGTTGATATTAACAAAATTTCTATTTTTGTTAAATTTCAATTTTGGTTATTAAATTTGTTTACTGTCATATCATAAATGAGTGATGTTGTGATGCTTCTGGTAATGCTAATCCTTCACAGCACCGAGGTAGGTATCCAAATTTCCCCTGTGCTAGCAGGCACCCAAATTAAATGAAATTTTGTAGCATGCAATAATCGCATGCAGCACACACCGAAAAAAAGGGTCGTCAGTTATGTTGGATCCCATAACAGGCCATAGGGTTTGGAAAGCTTCTTCTCTTAATATTATATATCTTTTGTCAGCTTCTGTTGTTGTATCTATTGTTAGCAATATTATGTAGCTTTTGTCAGAAAAATAAGTAATATATCATTTTTATTGAAATAAAATACTTTATTACGTAGGGTAATGAGGTTACGAAATGTTCAGGGGGCCAGAGCGCCCCGGCCCTCCTTGTGCGGACGCCTGAAATAAACCATGATTCCAATGTTTCTTTCATTTCGTTACGCTTCTTTCTTGATATAACATACTCCCGGACAATGATCAGACATGTAAATGATCTTGGCTGTCCAGGAGACGCCTGGTCACCTGGACAGCCAAGATCATTTACATGACTCTGGCCGCGGAAGCCTACGACTTCACTTAATGATCAGACATGTTGACAAAATTTAATGCGATCGCGAAATAAGTAATACTTTGATTAGGAAAGTTAAATTTAAATTGTGCTCAGAAGCTTGAGTTTCCGTAACGTACAACGTGAAATGAGCCGTTTCCTTTAGGAAGGGTTCAAGGTGGAATTAAAGATATTCTGATCCTACAATGCCGGCCGGGTTTAACCTCGCAAACATCGATGAGATAAAAATGAAAAAAATGTCCAGTAACAAAACACCGACATTTGCAAATTTGAGGAAAGTGGATATATCGTGTGGATTCCCACCTGCGCGTTCGACGAGAGTGCGGTCGAGCATGGCCGTCAAGAAGCTGCCCCCTTTGCCGGCGAAGAGCCTGCGCAGCACGGACTGCGCCGCGCAGCAGGCGAAGTTCTGCGCCAGCCACTGCGCCGCGAAGTACTCCACGAAGGAGAAGTGCACGAAGCGCGGCAGCGCGCCTTCGTCCGCCCACATGATCCCGGTCTTCTCCTTTAGCACCAGCTCGCTTTTCGAGGAGATGTACTCTTGAAAGAGACTCGTGTCAACGTCATCGTACGATCCGCTTGAGAGCTAGAAAAGAACATTAAACCATCAGGAGAACCGTTGCCGAAAATCATCTACCGCATATCACTTAAGATGATGTTATTCTTTAAACTCATGACAAATCATTAGTTTCAAAATAAAATTTACGACCTGAACTAAAATTTCTTATTTTTCTAGACATGGAGCTATTCCAAACAACGCTGTTTTCATCTGATGCATTTTAACTATTTTAAGTTAACATCTAACGGGGTTCTAAAATGTAGACTGGTGGCCTTGAATGTACAAACGAAAATAATACGATATCGCCTTCCACAACATTTGTCGTTTACACAAACGGCTAAAAAGTTTCTATGTTTTAGTCCCGATTGCGCAACCACGATGTGCACATTCTACTCACCATGAGGTACATGGCACACATCTCGTGCCGCTTCTGGAACTCGTCGGTGTACGAGAGGTTCTCCCAGTTGGCGCTCGTGAGCCCATGTCGCTCCATGTAAATGTCGTGCTTGTGCTTCACGAAGAAGCGGTACAGCTGCCAGAGGGTGCTCCACCCCTCGTGCAATTGGCCACCTGCGCATGTTTTAATAATAATTAGGGAAAGTATTTTCATCTAAACACATTTTCTCAAGAACAAGATATTTGCATTTAACAGTTTTTAATATAGAAAGCAATGGAAGTAGAACTATTTTTATTTACATATTTTTATTTTGGTATAATTGCACATTTTACCCATTATTACATATTTCCTTACATTTGAATACATTTGCTCGTCGAAACTGAACATTTTGTACTTTCTAGCTACCGAAGTAGAGAGAACGTTACGTAATGCTGCCCGAAAAACGGCGAATTTTCGGCATGAAAACTGATTACAGGGCCCCGGCGACGAAAAAGTGGATAAATCAAGGTTCTAAATTTAGAAAAAAATCCTCTAACACGTGGTGTAGCCAGAATCCATGTTTTGTGGGACCTTGATACCAAAAATCGATTGACGACCAAACGTCTGTCCGTCCGTCTGTCTTCTTTTCTCTTATACTGATATTCCCCGATCGATCTGGCTGATGTCGCTGTTCATTGAATTTGAAACTGGTATTTTAATTTTGGGTTTACTTTACATGAACTTCCTGGGACATTTTCAAAATTTTCCAAAAAATGGCTCAAACGTTTTTGATTAAACTTTATTATTGGACAGTGTGAAGAACGTTTAAGAGAATGGCGCAGGTCTCATGTTCATTGAACACTTTTTTTAATAATATTTATTGATCCTTGTTCGACAAAAATTTGTCTTTCAAGGGTATGAAAAATTACATTAACATCATACAGAATATGAGGAGAAACTAAATAGCAACCTCTAAACAAATTACTGTTATGTAGACTTCTTTTTTAATTTTTGAGAGTCATAATGATCTTAAAAAGAAACTATATTTATAAATAATACATGATTCATGAAATTTTTTTTACAATAAATGATAGAAACTATGAGAAAAGACAACTAAGGAGGATGTAAAAGATCTTTAGGATAACGTGATTTAATTCGTGGGAATGGATTAACTGTTTTTCCTAATTGAAAAGATGTATAAGCAGGAGAAGAAGAAAGAGAAGCATAAAATTTATCTGAGAGACGAAGGATCCAGGATTTTAGAGGACGAATACAGAGTTCATGTAATATTTGATCGTTTCTTATGAACAAGGGTGCTTTCAATGCTTTCTTTACATAATTATTTTGTATAACCTCTAATTTTTTAATATGAGTTTTTGCTGCACCACCCCAAATGGGGCATGTGTAAGGAAGTCCAATACGACACATCGTCTTAGAAGAACTGATCAAGTCAACCGGGGCGAAGCTCAAGACATTGAAATCGTTATCTAATACACGATGGGCTTGTCATGCCGAAGCAGTTACAGCTGTTAAAAATCAATATGATTTGATCATTTCGGCGATTGAAGTTATGATTGAGGAAACTAGTGATTCGCAAGTTAGAGCTAAAGGAAATGGATTACTTAATCAGTTCAAATCTTTCAATTTCATAATTTGTTTAGAGATTATGGAACCCATTCTTCAGCTTATTCTTAATACTAATAAGCTCCTACAATCTCCTACTATGGATTTGAATGAAGTCGTCTCATGCATTCAATCTCTATCCGCAGCTCTTCAAAACTACAGAAGTACTGAGAGTGTCTACGATTCTGTTTATAACCGAGCTCTCGAAAAATGTCAAGAATTAGGACTAGAAATACCACGCACTCGAACTAGAAAGATTCCTCGTAGAACAGATTATTCTCCAAATATAGCGAACTATGTGGCACAATATAGCACAGTCTGTGGATGTCCCTCGTCCAGTGAACATCGTCCCGGAGCGCTCCGAGCTTAGGCGCAGGTAGTTTTCCGCAGGTGGTCAACGGCACAGTGTACAGCACGGGTCCAGTCGTCGCAACGTAAAAGCTTAAAGATAAGTATTGTGTTTTATACTATCGCTTTCCTGGTATTCTCTTTTTGATCGTTTTCTTAATAGTAACTCGTACTTTCAAATCCCTAGTTTTCTTTCCAATATACTCTCTTTACTCTCCATTTCATATAAGCAACTCCGTCGGAATCTGATCCTCGCTGCACGTAAAACTTTAAAACCTATTCCTTAGTTTAATAAATTTATTAATTCTTTCAAATTTACTTCCTTTAACGTGACTTAGAATTTTCCCCTAATATTTTGTGAACCTCTCCTTTTAAACTCTACTTATACTTATTTAATTCAATTTGGGTAGTCTTTTCTCTCTTTATTCTTCACTTCTCAGCATGGCATCGAATACCAGAGGAAATACTAAGAGTAACCAAAACAATCTGCAAGTAGAAATAAATTCAATTGTTCAGGAAGTTGTTAAATGCCCTGCCTTCCTCGACTCCTTGGCGGCGGTCCTCACTGGAATGGTCGCCAAGCAGCTAGAGGAGAGCATGAATTTTAACACCGATTTAATAAATAATTTGCGCAGGGAAATTGAAGACAGAGACAGAGAAATTAAAAATCTGAAAGCAGAGCTTGACGTGAGAACAGACCAACTTGAGATGTATACGCGGCGGAATTCCTTGCGGATCTTCGGAGTCAAGGAAAAAGATAATGAAAACCCAGATCAACTTGCGCTTGATGTGGCAAAACAGATAAGTGTCGATTTGAGCCTGAACGACATTGATAGATGTCATAGAGTAGGACCCAAGATCCCAGGAAAAACACGACCGCTCATTGTAAAATTTGTAAGTTACAGGAAGCGTCGTGAAGTCTTTCGGGAGAAAAGACAACTGAAAAATACCGGTGTCACAATACGAGAAGACCTCACAAGATCCCGTCTGGAGGTTCTGAGAGCGGCCATAGATAAATTTGGCCTGCGGAACGTCTGGACGGAAGATGGCACAATAGTCATCAAAGCAGGTAGCAGGAAAGCCCGCGCGCAGACAATTGCCGACTTGCAGGCCATTTCCGCCTAAGTAAGAGCGCTCCCCACCCCTACCCCACAGCTTAACACTCCCTTAGCTTGGAATTTCCAAGGATCCTCTCTTTCCTTCCCACCCCTCTAAGCATTTTTTCTTCCTTCATCTTTTCTCTACAACCTTTCTGAAAGCATGGCCACCAGCATGAATCCGCCCCTACACCTTTCCTCATTACATGGACAAAGCAATCAGCCAATAACGCTTCCTCATAATACTTACGCCTCCATATCAAAATCTTCATCGCGAACTTTATTTGTAGGTCACGTAAATGCTCAATCGCTATATTGTCATCTTGATGAAGTGCGAGAACTAATTTCAACCCACCGTTTTCATGCTCTCCTTATTAGCGAAACGTGGCTAAAGATCTCACTTGCTACAACACTTGTCACAATTCCTGGATACCGTTTTCTTAGAAGTGACCGGAACCCACATATCGCGTCTCAGGGAGGTGGTGTCGGTATTTACCTTCGCGATGATCTCACTTATAAATACATAACTTCATCAGCAGATAACGTTAATCAGAATAACGAATATCTCTTTATTGAAATTTCCATATTTAACAAAAAATGTGCCCTAGGCGTAGTGTACTGTCCTCCGAAAACAGGGAATATTGAAGCTATCGACAAAGAAATTGCGCTTTGCTCAAGTAAATACGATAACATAATACTGATGGGCGATTTCAATTGTAATCTTCTGAAATCTACGTCGCATGCCGACAAATTCAAACGTATTTTTGGCGAAATGAATCTTTCTATCTTACCACTAAATGCAACTCACCATACAATCAGCACAGATACTTGGATAGATCATATCGTTGTATCGAATCTTGACAAAGTGAAATTTCATGGCCAATCACCAGTTCCTGGAATATCTAAACACGATCTCATATACGTCTCATACAATATGAAATGCCCTAGATATACGCCAACAGTTTTCAAATACCGCGACTTCAAAAGATTCAATCTTGAATTATTTCTCTCTGACGGTATGTCTATGCCCTGGCATCTTGTCTCTCAAGAAAGTTCGTTAGATAGAAAAGTAAATACTTTTACTCATCAATTGACGGAGCTGATTAATCGACACATACCCGTAAGAAAAGCTCGTGCAACACGTCCGCCGGCACCTTGGATAACAGAGGAAATACGTGGCTTAATGAAACAAAGGGACGCTGCCTTCAAAATTTTTCGAAATTCAAAATGCGAAAACGACAGAATTAAATACAAAAAATTAAGAAATGTTGTTACACAAAAATTGAGAAACGCGAAATGTAAATATTACCACAAAGTTTTGGGTACAAATGGCGACTCGAAACAAGTATGGAAATCTCTACGCACTCTTGGCATAGGCAGATCACGAGCACCGCTTCAACTTGATATACCTCTAGACTCACTAAACCAACGTTTCGCTAATATGGCTCCCCATTTCGAAAGTTCATTAAAAAGCATGACTATCAAACTTACAGTCCCATTCTAGAAATACTCCAGAAGAATTTTTCTTCGCGTGTACAAGTCCTATTGACGTCCTTAAAACTATTCAGAGTCTAAAATCAAACGCCTCTGGAGTAGACAATATTAATGCCAAATTACTGAAACTTTGTGCCGAAATAATATATCCCATTGTAACAGATATAATAAATTTTTCTCTCATAAGTGGAACTTATCCGACCTCTTGGAAAACTGCACTTGTCCATCCTCTTCCTAAATCAACAAATCCTCCTGAGTACAGACCTATTAGTATTCTACCTACAATTTCTAAAGTATTAGAAAAAATTGCACGACATCAAATAACGAACTATTTAGACAGCAAAAATCTCTTAAGTGAACATCAACATGGTTTCCGATCAGGCAGAAGTACAGGAACTGTGCTTTTAAGCTTAATTGAAGAGGCCAGAATCGCCATTGACAACGGTAAATTAACAATACTTATTCTCTTAGATTTCAGTAAAGCATTTGACTCGGTTGATCATGATATCCTGCTAGAGAAAATGAAAGCATTGGGCTTCGCTAAACCCACGATACGGTGGTTCTCGCAATATCTTTCAGGTCGTCAACAAGTCGTAGTATCAGGTGAAAACCGATCCAGTGCCATTAGAACCGCCCGGGGTATTGCACAGGGAACAGTTCTAGGACCCTTAGCATTCTTAATTTACGTAAACGACGTAGGACAATGTCTTAAATACTGTCACTATAAAATGTACGCAGATGACCTTCAACTATATGTCAGCGGACATCCGTCGGAGCTTAACTCTTTAGTTCAGAAAATAAATGAGGACCTAAATGCTCTCAATAAATGGACCGCAGCCCTAGGACTTTTATTAAACCCAAATAAGTCCCAAAGCTTACTGATAGGCTCCCGCAACGCCATCAACAAATTAGAGAAAACCCTTCCGTCCATTAGTATAAATGGCTCCCCTCTACCCTGGTGTAACGACGTAAAAAACCTAGGAATGCATTTAGACAGCACTCTCAGTTGGACTACACATGTAAGTAAGATTTGTCAAAAAGTCTTCAAAGACCTCCACTCCCTAAAACGCGTACGAGAACTACTTCCTATAAACACACGTATGAACCTGATTACTTCACTAATTATGCCCCATTTCGATTACTGTGATTTCTTGCTCACTGACTTAAAAACCAAGCAACAACGGAAGTTGCAAACAGCACAAAACGCATGCATTCGTTTCATATTCGATCTTCGTAAGTACGATCATGTATCTGCGTACTACAGACAGACAAAAATTAGCTCCATTGAAAAAAGAAGAACATTGCATAGCCTCTTGCTTCTCCATAAAATATTGTACAACGGCCTTCAAACACACATGTCTAAGAACTTCAAAATGCTAACACTAGAGCGATCGCGTTCGGCATTATTGCTGTGCGTACCTCGACACAACACTGTGTCATACAGTAAATCTTACACTGTCACAGTAATTCGAAACTGGAACTCACTACCTACACATCTTAAGAGAATTAGCAACTTTAGAAAATTCAAAACTCAACTTGGTGTCTGGATAAAAAACAATGAAATGTAGTCTACACACGCTCTCTGTTCTATCCGCAATTTTATCGTAATTACTTTCTGAAACAATGACCATGATCCCTTTATTACATATTGTAATGGGTTCTCTCTCCTCCTTACTTCTTTTATCTATTCTATTTGCCCTGCTCTAGCCCTTCTTACAAACAAACCAATAAACATTAGCCTCGCGTTGGGTTGCCACATATGATAACTTTCCCCCTTTTTCTACTCACAATTGCCCCTCTGCTAGCTTACCTGGTCCTTTCCCTCACCTGGGCGTGGTCTGCGGTGCGTCTGTACAGACGCGAGCAAGGTACTGCGCTCACGCGCGTGGATCAGTCTAATACTACGTAAATGATGGTGAAAAACACATTGATTTTCCGAATCATGACCCCCCCCCCCCAAAATGGCCATGAAGTTTATTCAATTGCCTTCGTTATCAAGTTCTTTTCAATTTCCACTATTTAGTGCCGCAACGGCAATGGTACCTCTGACGGCACACATCAATACAACCCAGCATCAAAAACGACAACAAAATAAACACTTCTCCTCCCTCAATAAACAATACATAGATATATAAATACTCTTTCGTTCACACAAACTATTTACAAACAAAAAAAACAAACAAATACCATTCACGCATATACATAAACCCCAGAATGCATTCTGTCGAGATTTTCCGTCTTAAAATCTACCAATTACACGGCTTGGTCTTCGACAGAGCTTTCTTCCATCAACTAAACAAACAAATGTCAAAATGCTTTGGCTCACGTATACTGTTGCCTCCGCGATGAATCTGCGTGTCTGGAGGTGATTACTCACGCCCAACAGCGCCTTCCGTTGTCGCCATCATATCCGGGACACTCACACACGCACCACAGTTGACTCATGCTGTCGGAGTTCACGCTGCCATCTTATTTTTTATAAACCCTCCAAATTGTTAAATTTCACCGAGTTCCGAATTAAATTTCGCGCCTCTTATTATCCATGCAACGTCGCGCTCCCCACCGTTGCAAAACTTCTTGTACCGCCGCTCGCTCTCGCAAGTCCAGCGGGCGTTGCCGAATTTCGGAATAGTTCCAAAAATTTCCCTTTTCTTTTTACGAAATTCTCCTTCCACGACTGTTACACACCGTACTTAAAATATTTCCGTTTACTATATCGGATGATGCTCGTAACTTCCGCACTTTACAAAAATTTTTTTAAGAATCGCCTACGCGAACATACATCCTACTCTCACCGAGTCCAGACACATTCTGACGAAGCTTGTTCAACCTAGCATTGTTATCCTTGCTTCAGCACTTTTCCCGATCGCTCGATAACTGACGATCGCGTCACCTTGGTTCTCTTAAAATATTTAATTTCTAACGCTTTCCGAAACACATTATTCTCGTTTTGGTTTTGATAAAATTCTCCCGGCAATTTCCTAAAATTTGATGTTCTCCTCTTTTCTTTTTGTCAAAATCCTTTTATTTTCCCTGTTTTCCGTTTTTGACCGTGAAATGGAACGCACTGCATTTGTTCGCTAATCGCTTCGTCTTGCTTGAATTAATTTACCTGTGTTATTAAAATTTCGATACTTCCCGTCAAGATATTTAAATGGGGTAAATTTTATCTGATGCAGCTAATTTTCTTGTTTTACCTCCCGAAAGTCTGAATTCCATATGTTATCGCGTTTTCTTGCAGTATACGAAAAACCTCTTCTCTATATGCGTTTCATCGCTCCAACAATGGACTCCATTAATATTTTTCCTTAATACAAACATGCAAAATATGAAAATTTCAATAACTTTTTATTGCCTGACGCGATTTCACTGGGATAACTTTCAAAATGTTTCTAAATCACGGCCGGATCTACTGTTTATAGTCCAAACTCGCACAAGTCTCGGGTTCGCTTTATTCTCTTCTTTACTCGGTTTTATTTTTTTTTTACTATGGCGTTTTTGCTGTAAATGTTTTGAACCGTTTATCATGCAAATGCATACCATTGGGGATCGTGTAAATCATTACATACCCCCCCGCCTAAGATGTTGCGCAGTTCTGACGAGCCAACATCTGAAGCTTATGCTTGCTTTTGTTCCCCTTCTACTGTGCTCACTACGTTTGACCTTGACCGTGAACTTGAAGCTCGTTAACAATGCTCGGCGGAGTATACACAAACACACGTACTTGGCAAAGTCGCGACGGACGAACCTGCCAATGTTTACTTAGCACTGCATAGGCTCGTAGCACCGTCGTCTCTCCTCGCACTTGTCACTGTGCACCTGCAACTCACTTCACAACACACAAATAAATCGTTTCTTTCCATAGATAATACTTACAACTACTTACTGCTAAACAATCTTCGTACTTGCTCATAAAGAAATACTTACAACTAATACTTAACCTAAACATTTTGCATAGAAATAACACATACACACTATTCCACTACCTTTCCCTCTGAATCAACGCACACTTTCGTCACCTTGACATCAAACTATCTGTGTCTTGTAAGGTTTAATGTTATATACATTTTGAACCCCTATTTCCTGCCCATCGTTTTCCAACAAAACATTGTTATTGTTCAGTACCCCTTTCACCTTGTACGGACTGTCATAGATGGGAAAGAACTTCCGAAACAATTTCTGGTCGGAGGAAGACGAATGTGGCGAACGGATCAAAACTTCGTCCCCTACACTAAACGTTCCCCGATAGAAATGTCCCTGAGCCCTTTTCCGCAGCTTGGCCGATTTCTTCACCTGGTCGTACACTATCTGGTTATTTGCAGTCACCGTTGGTAATCCACTAATCTCCGGTGGTATCTTCACTGCGTCAAACGTCCTTAACTTCTTCACGCCGAAATGTACCTCCCACGGCGTCGAATGGGTGCTGGAGTGTGGCACAGCGTTCAGAACCTCGTTCAAAACGGGTACCGCCCCGAACCATGCTTTGTGGTTTTCAGCCACATACACGCGAAATAACCGCGACAACTCCCTCATTACTCGCTCGCTAGGATTGCTTTGCGGGTGACGTACCGCGGTAAAATGCACTGCAACACCTAGTTCTTCCATCTTCTCTTTCCATTTTTCGCTGGTGAATTGAGTTCCCCTATCACTAAGAATTCTCGCCGGTTTCCCGCACATTTCAAAAATCGCAACACCTGTCGTATGCAGTTGTTGGCGTTGGGCTTCTTTATCGGAAAAATTTGGACGAATTTGGAGAATACGTCCATGATTACGAAGAGATGCTGATTGCCGAACCGGGTCTTTGGCAGTGGACCGTACAAATCAACGGCGTACAAATCTCTGGGACCTCGTGGCACTATCGCTTGCCATTCCCCTTCGTCACGCCGATTAGGCTGCTTTGTCTTCTGACACAAGTCGCATGAACTTGTCAGCTGCCGTATCTCTTTCCCCATGTTTGGCCAATAGCAATATTCGGACAGGATTTTAACAATCTTGTCCCCTCCAAAATGCCCATAATGTTCGTGTGTAGAAATAGCTAATTCCTTCCTATGTTCCTTCGGAACCCAAATCCGGAAAAATCTTGTCTTGCCGTTTACCTTCCGTAGCAACATCCCATGGTATATCCTCCAATTGTCCACGTTCGCATCCTTGCTCCTCGGAATTTGGTCGACGTCATACGGTCGTCCCATCACCAAGTTGATCACTTCTCGGGTGAATGGATCGCG
>BLKR01015712.1:0-55003 GCA_011170035.1 Teleogryllus occipitalis | reverse complement strand
ATTGATGTATTGGTACTCGTACGTAGTTGGAAGTTCAAATATTCAGTACATCAGAAATTATACATGGATTTAGATATAAAAAGTTGAATCATTCATAGTATCCTGAATTTGAATACCTTTTAAAATAAATTGTACTTACTTTCGCTTTAATGTATATTTTGTTTCAATGACCAACAGTTTCAAGAAAATTTGAAAGTTTCTTTCAAATGTTCTGTGTTTCGAGTATTTTAAATTGCATTAGTGACTCATAAGATCTTAGAAGCCATATCAATATACTTTTAATTTAAAGTCATTTTCCTCCTTATTTTATTTTTTAGTAGAAGTTGAACTCCCAGCTTTTAAATAGTCATAAATTCTAAGATTCATTCCATCATCACTCATCACTGATATTAATTTCTGTCCTCGTTTATCACTAGGAGACTATTTTATACTCTAACATTGAAGTTTTCATTTTGAAATTCGATGAAGACCTTTGATACAATTGAACAATACCTTTACATTGAACTTCGAGTGTTTTCGCCATTAACTTTCACTTGAAATTCTTAAAATTGTCGACAGTGTTTCACTTTCTTTTACAAAGGCTTTCACGTCACGTAGATGTCACTAAAAGTTGTTGGACATCACTTGACCACATGTAACACGTTTGAGACAATAATTTTAGGCGTGGTCAGTAATCAATTTGACAGCTTGACTACAGGATGATGTGACTTCAAATTTAATAAAATAAAATAAATAATTAGACGTCTAAATGCCACTTGTAAGGTATCTTTACTCCTCCGTTTCGCGTGTCCTACTCCCTCCCCCCTTCGACGCAATAATAAAGCGGCCCAACTCCCGCGCATGCGCAGTGGGAGGGAAAGCGAGATCGTTGTCGCGAGGACATCAACAGTCACCTCGCAACGCTATTCCGGCGCCAGGAGAACACCAACGCCGAACCACAGAATAAATTATATTGAAGGAAATGTGTCTTATCGAAGAACTACACAGGCCAACCAAAACAAAGTTTCAATTTTTTAAAATCTTGATAGCTGATTTATGCAGTTTGTTGGATGCTGTATCCGCATCTGAACTCTGTTCGTTTCCATCACCCACAGTTTAGTCAGAATTTGATCTAGTAAGATAAGGGAAAACTTGCTAAATATGCAATATAAATGAAGAGTAAATGGCTTTTAAAATGCTTTACTTTATTTAAACATACAAGATGAATTTTTATTCTTACCATTACATTCTACAATAGTTTTACGTGCCTATTGGACGGATATTTTCTTTGTATCTTTTCTTTAAAGCTCCTGATATAGTTTTTTCTCCTATGCGCCGTTTGCTGACTCTATCGGGGAAGAACCACACAGCCCCATCACGTTGGTGTTCCAGCGTCCCTGATTACGTTTTCCCATCACTTTTATATCATGAGGACGCTCGCCATGTTCTTCACTTTCCTAAATTGCCCGGAAAGAATTACGAATGTCTGTTTAGAATGTGAACCTTGACGCTCATTACATCCCAATATTTTTAAAGCATTGAACATATTGACAATAATTGATTGATATTTGTGCTACTAAGTCATGACTGAACACTAACTGTTCTTCTAGTAACTTATCTTCAAAGCAACAATGAACACATGTGCGTCTCGAATAAAGCAATCTCGGCCCTGCTTTTCAAAGGCAACTCTGACTGTGAAACCGCATTGCCTATCGATGTGCGGTAGTGGAAGGGATCACAATGTAGAAATATGTTCACAAACGTATTACCCTCTTTGTCGTTCTAATACTTTCTCATTCTAACTTCCTCGTACGTTTCTAGCGTCTCAGATCTGCATTTTCCTACAAATAGAGAAAAAATTAAAAGATAAGAACAAATGGTGGGTGATACGGCATTTTTAATGTTAGTTTTGGAATCGGCCCACTTAAAACGGTGAGAATTAGGTGAAAAGACAAAAAATGTTTTTGGTCGTTGGCTTATGCTATTTAGCAATATACTACTATCATTTTCTGCCTTTTTTAAAAAAGTATTTTCAGTTTTTAAGGTCCAGCAAGAGCAGATATACTTCGAATTATTTCTGAACTTGCGGTCTTTTTTTTTTTCCGCGGGGCCACAGATGGCGACGTTCTTTTCAAGAACAAAGCTCAACATTCACTGCGTTCCTCCAACTTCACAACTGTTTTCTATATCGTCAGGTACTACAATAAAATGGCAACGTGATTACCACAGGCCTTGCTGTAAGACAACGTTTTTTTGTGAACAATGAGTTGGTAGACGAAATTATCATTTAGGGCTCATAAAGGGTCTAATAATGGAATTCCTGAAGTATGAAATAGAAATTTCTTATCTAAGCGAAGTTGTCCGCCGTGGACGCAGCAGAGGGAGAAAGAGCACCGCTTAAAGGTTTTCTCCTCTAGGACTGACAGCGGCACCTTTATCCTGACTTAAAAGGAGATACCTTATCATTTCGTAACGAAAAACGCAAATTTTCATTTTACCCGACTTCTAAGACGAAAGTCTTGGTGGAAAAATTGACTCTTTCCCAAGCATACAGTTGCAGTTGGTAAGTTTTGTATTGACAATATCGCAAAAAGATTTACCCGGCTCCCGCATCAGACATTTAGAGCAGAGGGGACCGTCTAAATGACCGATCACACCAGTTCCTCCACACCCTGTTCGCCCCAGCTGTTCATCAGATATCGATAATCTCCTTCCATCGGAATTTCAACCAAGGGCCTAAATGTGCATTAGACACACGACACTTTCGCAACACACTGCAGCCGATAACCCAAATTCTATTGGAAATGTTTTCAATATTTTCGGTGCCTGTGGTAAGAAAAATCTTTAAAATCCTAAAACTCCCTCTCAGACATGAAGTATCAATATTTAATTTACGCTTTTCCTACCCAACAAATTTTAACAAAGTACTACGCCGAACCCAACAGGATTCAACATCTTGCTTGGATGCAGCGCCTCTGACCGGGAGGTCCGGTTCGAGTCCCGACGGCGGCAGGATTTTCGACACTAGCTTTTCAGCTAGGTCGAATTCATTCGCTGTCTCGAGGAGAATTCTAGCGGCCGGCTGCTCTGATCGGTACTTTTCTGTGGTTTCTCCGATCAACACCAGGCGAATGCCGGAGCAGTATCCTACCAAACGGACCGCGCGCGATCTGACCTTCCTTTTCCTTGTCCTATCCTCTCCCCTTGCACACACACACTTACACTAACATGCACTACACTACCACATATTCTGGGAGACCTGTCGGGAGGTTAAAGCTTGTCCTGGCTGGGGCGGTGCCCCACTGGTGGGAGAGTCCTGGTGAGGGGGAAACCCCACCAGCCGACAGTAGGTCTCGCCATCCAGTGGGGGAAGATCACCGCCATCTCCCGAGAAAAAACCATGCACTACACGTACGGAGCTAATGACTAAAGCCGTTGACGCGCCCGGAAACACGAAAAAATCAATGCTTGGAATTCAGCGATTAGCAGCTGATAATAAAATCGTGGGTTGTCGGCGAGCGAGTTAGGCGAAATCCGCCTCCGCGAAGTGGAGGGCCGCGCGCAGCTTCGTCCACCGGCTGATCGCTCGCCGCGCGTCCTCTTCTGCGCGAGTTCGCCCCAGTTGAAGCAGGCGGCCTTGCGCCGTTCGCAGAAGAGAGCCCTTCAAAGTCCGCCTGCCGCCGAAACTCGTTATCTAATCCGGGCTGGGACGCTTCGTAATCGATACCGAACGTGGAGAAGAGTTAGATGACTTTGAGATTGATTGTCGGCCCTTGTGCAGTATTAAAAATTCAATAAAACACTGTATTTGAAACTAACAATAATAATAAGAAGAAGAATAATGACAATGACAATAATATATGTAAAAATAATAAAAACAAAAACAATAATAAAATAACAAAGAAAATGTCCAAAAATCATCTTGTAAAGAAAAGAGTCGATAGATTACGTAAATAATACAATAATAATAATAATAATAATAATAATAATAATAATAATAATAATAATAATATATTTTATTAATACCTTCTATATTAATATTTCTTTGCGGGAACGCCATGAAACGGATTTGATAGTTTATTGAACAAAACCACTAGTGTTTTATACATCTCCTCCTATAACTAATCCACTGAGTTCAGAAATTTCTATTGGAGGAAATTTCTATCGGGATGATTTTCATCAATATTCTAGACATGTATTATTCTGGGCTGTTGCTAGTGGCAACTACCATTTCTTACGTAACAACCGAAATGAAAAAAATCCAAATATTAATATTGCTACTTCAATGGCCGACTCATTTCTATTTATGTCGTCGTAAATGTAACAGTTCTCTATTAGTTCACGTATAATTAATTTAATAAACAAATATATGTATTACTCTTCTTTGCCCCGTGTTGGGCATGCCAACTGTAACGATTCTTGATTATGGGATTTAGTTTAATGAATATCTAATATTTATTCTCATTCACCCCATGCAGAGCTGCCAACTGTAAGAGTTCTTTACTTCTCAAGTAATTAATTAAAAACAAATATTTACTGCCAACTGATGTTGTTTTATTTGGATTATAAATAATAATATTATCGTCCACTGAAATGGTTCGTAATATTATCTGAAAAAATATTCGATAATATTTACTACACCTTCAAACTAATCCACCGTTTTCAGTAAAATTTATTTTTGAGTCTGGGTTCGCGAAGCAGCGCCATACGGGAAACAGGATGCTTTTCATCGATTTGGAAATTGGATACGTAGTTATTCTCTTCTCTTGCACAGGGCTGAAATAAACACCAAGAGTTTCTAAATTTAACATTGCTGCCACAACCACCGCTAGAATTCCGTTTTATTCCTGCATAAAAAGTATTATCTTGCATGACAAACGCCTCCAATTGCTATCGCAGGACACATTAAAAGAAAATAACAACAATACAAATAAATATTTATACCATTTCTTTTGAAAACACAAAACTTCAACATATTCATACATAAAATACAATGAGAAAAACATTCATACATGTGCGCATGTCTTTTTTGATGGCCATTTACTTTTGAATTCAAAATTATCTTTACTGCTATAAAACATTATTGGCCTTGTCATATTGCAATGTGCACTTCCCTATTTCCGGCGCCGTCAGCTTCACCAGAAAAACCGCACATGCTCCGCTGATCTCCAGAATTTCCAATTTTTCATTAAAAAAATCGTATCCACTTATCAAAACAAACATTGTCCTTTTACGTAACATTGAAAAATAATACACTACGTTTATAACTGCGAATTAAATACGGCGTCTGTCAGCGATGCAGCCCGCACTAAGTGCAATGTCATTGCGTTGCTTGTTGCCCGCCCGCACTAAGTGCAACGTCGTCACGTTGTTGCTGTTCCTTCCCATCAAGTTCAAAATAATTGCATTCTCCCTCGTTCATCAATTATTTTAGTTGGTTGGTTGGTTGTTAGTAATCCCGGGCACGTGAACAACTAAGGTTTTTAGTCTCGTAAGTGTAGTGCATGCTTTTTCATCGGGCGGTTATCTTCCTCCGCTGGATGGCGAGATCCGGCGCCGACTTAACGTCGGCTAGTGGGGTTTCGCTCAACCAGGTATCTCCCATCAACGGGGTACCGCTCCAGCCATGGCAAGCTTTTCGCCCCCGACCGGTCTCCCGGTACGTGTGTTAGTGGTACATGATAGTGTAAGTGACGAGGATAGAACGAGGAATAGGAAGGAAAGATCCGTGGTCCATTTGTTAGGGTACTGCTCGGGCACTTTCCTGTATGCAATGATGCCAGCGTCAACATCGACAGCCCTCGCTCCGTTGATCTCCAGAAAAATACCACTCCTCCAAATTAAAATTTCATATCTAAATTCACTTTTCCATCATGCACTTATTTATCTCTATACTTTTGTACGTCTCGACACAGTATTTTTCCAACCCATTCACGACTGGCGATCAAAAAAGACATGGCTTTATACGTCCGACTATCCTGCGTCTATCTTCCTTGTGGCTTCCTTTTACACTCTCTGTTAACAATAAAAACATTTGCCCTCGCCTGTCAACTAGTATAGAATACTTCCCATTTTATCGTTCGTTTTAATAGTTGACGTCCTCTCACCTATCTCTACAATTGATTAAAAGGTTTTGATGTTTTATCTGTATTTTCAGTTTTTATTCCCTTGATTATTTTTTTAATCGAGATGTACTTCGAAATTTGGTGTCTGTACTTTCTCATAAATGACACAAATCCGTTATCTTTTGTTAGCGAATAATAGTGAGAATGATAAGAATTCCTAGCTGAATCCTAGCGATTAAAATCACACCAAATTAATGTGTCAAGTTACAACTGAAAAGTGCATGTGCACTACACAGAAAATAGCAACTCCTCCAAAACATTGTTACATGCCGTTCAGTGCTTAAGACTAATGAAATGAGGGAGATTTAGGAATTCGGAAACGACAAAATCACTATTCACTGTGAACACAGATTTAAACCTGTTTGTTAGAATATAATTAAAATGTCTTATATTTGCGGTGATCTGAACGTATATGTTGTAGCGGGCAATAGCAGGAAATGTGCAATCCATCTTCATTTGAAAACGTAATTCACCACATAATATAATCACTGAGATTTTGGGAAAGGGACACATGTTTGAAACGATTGCTGGTCATTGCGTTTTTTATACACTCACTAATCTTTGCTTTTAAAAGAGTCTTCGAACTTAAAAACACTCGCATCTTCATTTTGATAACTAAAACTCATACTGTTGTTGGAGTGAGACCAGGACCTTCTTGAATACGTTCTTGAGATAACTAAAAGGCGTAATGAGTAAATGACGGGTTCATCCTATTCATTTCACAATTTTAATAAAATTAATGCAAACTAATAATATAGTATTATTAATAATATTATAATTTCATAATAATAAATTAATAATTATTAAAAATAAAATGAATCCTATTAATAAATCCGGTCAATATTCGCTAGCAATAATGCATTTGGGGCTCACTACCTTTCATTTAAAGTAGAAATGACGAAATTTGGTCGAATAGAACGCTCAAGATTCTTTCTGAAGCAATATCTTAAGTGTTGTAAGTATAAAGATAATAGACGTGGAACGTAGTAGATGAAGACCCCATACTAATTATCGTGAACGATATGACCCAAACATACGAGTGTGTGCCAGAATATTATTCACATTTGGATCTTGTTTAAAAGCGTAGTTCTGGAATCTTCGTAATTTAAAATTTAAAATGAAGTAAATTTAAATTGAACAGTAAATTTAAAATGAAGAGTATAAGATGGAAAAATATATGAAAAACATCAGTTCGCAAACGACAGAATGTGCAACAAATAACTTATAAATAGATGCAATACCCCCTGGTAAGTGTACAGAAGGGAAACAACACGTCGCCGTAGTTGGATGCGAGAGACGTGGCGGCTCCGGGGCGCCGCAGGGCTCATATTTCTCAGGGAAATCTGGGCGGACGCGAGTGAAGACGACGGCGCGACCCGCGTGGTTTAGTCGAGAGAAAAAATGCGCCGCCTCGGACACAAGGGGCGCAACAGCAGCACGCGCGGGGGCGGGGGTGGGGGTGGGGGCAGGCGGGGAGGAGAGGAGGGGACAGCGACGGGGGAGAAAGAAAGAGTAGCCGAGGACGGGATCGACGGCGGGGCACGGTGGGGCCAAATGGAGAAAACGGGGCCAAACCCTCAACGACAATAATGGTGGTGATGATGATAATGAAAAATATTTAAGGAGAGTCAAAGAATCCTTGACTGTTATATGTATTTTTTTTTTCTCAAAACATGTTCAATGTATATTCTTGAGGTTAAATTCCTGTACAATACATATTAGAAAATTTATATTCTATTAATAATTAATATATTACGATAAATATAATGTGAAAATATAGAGGTAATGATAGATTGCGAATTGCATAGAGGTAATGATAGAGGTGCGAATTGCACGAGGTTGAAACAATGCCCAATAATTGGAGCAAAATAGAAAGGAATATCAGTTGATAATTTGATAGTATGAGAAAGCCGAGTTTCCGCAGTGTCAGAAAAGTTTTATTTCAAATTAATAAGTGAGAACGCCAGTTTACCAGAATTTCCTGTACTAAAATCCATTTGATAGGAATTGATAAGAACAGAAGCCATCCGATCACGAGGCAGATTCTCCTTGCCATCAGTCACGATTCTATCCAGTTTGATGCAACTTGTCTACTTAGAGATTTAGCTTACAAGCTAATTTTAGGAATTGATTTTTACGCGAGTTACAGGTTACAGTGAATTTCAAAGAGAACATTCTCCGGTTCGACCCGCTTTGTTTACCGTCTTTCACAGGTGGAAATAACGGATTGATCGCTGATGATTTTAGCGTCCACCATTTCGGTGATGGAGCAAAGGAGCACCACACAATTGGTTCAACAGAACACCATATTGACGGGCAGTGAAGATATCTCACTACGAATTCTGTCGGTTAACAACTCTAGAATTTTCATTCGGGCATCTGAACCTATTAAGAACGTTATTTTTCGTAGTCATTTAATCGAACACTCGCCGTATAAATCTAGAAATTGTCCAATTCCCTTTACTTTATGGGATGAAGTTAATACAAGAATTGGAGGCCTCCTTAAACTGGGAATCTTAAAGAGAACAACCACGTCGTAAATTAATTTAATTCACCAATTATTATTATAACCCTTACTTGTTTAGCGTGCCCATATGACCACGCTGTACGAATGTGTAGATAGTTCAAACTTTCACCTTAAAATGTGGCAATAATGCAAGTAGAGCTTCATGTTGCTTTCCTTAACATCCTAAGAGGTGTCATCACGAGCTTGTGACGTTTTTCTTCAACGACCTGTTTGCAATACGTTTTAATCCTGAAAAGTTAATTACACTGGCTAACAAAAGAAATGAATGTTTCCTTCACTTTGGGGGAATAGCTACATTGCGATGTATAAGTTTGTACAACTTTGGTTCCCTTTCTGTTTTAATAAACATGATTATAAGTTTTATTTTAAGTTATACCCGTACTCTATTGTTAATTAAAAATTCTTGAGTCTTAGATCTTGAGGATGCATACGCTTGTGCAATTATAACTGTAGTATGTGCAAGTAGTGTGTTTAATAAATAGTAACATCGTCTAAAAATGTGTTAACTTCTTAAGATCTGATGGCCAAGATTATTTCTTTATTAAATACATCAATTTTGCTCTGAGCGACCTCGTAAGTGCTGAAGTGTATAAATGAATTCCAAGTGAATTGAGGTTGTTGCCTCCGTTTCGTGACTTGGTCACGATCTGCCGTGGTGACGGCCGGGGCGAGGGCGGGGGCGGCGGCAGGGGCGGAGGGGAGGGTGGGTGGGGGCGAAATATTGCGCTGCGTCGCGGTACCTCCCAGAGGGACAAAGAGGCGAGCGGTGCCGGGGGGGGGGAGAGAAGAGAGAGGGCGAGGGGTAGTGAGGTCGGGGAGTGGCTGCAAGAAGTGGTCAAGAAATGCACCTTGCAGCCCCGCTCCGCCCCACAAATATTGTGCTCTGGGTCGGGTAATATGCACCGGGGAAAAGAAGCATTGGGCTGTAGCCTGTAAACTGGTTGGCGACTTCGCTTGCCTGTTGATACTCTCTGGCATACGCGGGCGTTTATTTCGTGGGTCTTTCCCCACACAGTTTCACTTGCCATAGAGCGTTCTTCTTCCGCTATTTCATCACTAAAAACACGACCAAGGACAACACGGTTAGAGGACGAACAGGCCTGCAGGTCAAATCCTTGTCACTGAAAAAGAAGACTAATTATACGATGTTACTTATACGTTGTTAATGTGTTTAGTCATTTCGTTATATTATTTTTTCAACATTCCATGTACAATTTACCTTACTGACAAATTCTTTGAAATTGTAGAAAATTACAGGGAAAAGGACTCGTGATTATAATCATAATTTGTCATGAAAAACTAGTTTCATTTTTCTAGATTGGGAGGAGGCTTGCAGGAATTTATTCATAATGAAATTGTTCATTTCACTAATTTTTTACGTTCGAAAGTTCAAAAAAACTGCCTGAGTTTTTCTCAATTATGTCTTTCGTATTTTATTTATAGTTCTTCATTTTATAATCATAAATTTTCTATACGTTTGTCACTATAATGCAGGTGTTGTATTTTCTTCCATTCTCCACAGATTTAGACGCTACAGTCCTCATAAGAAAAGTGAATGAGAATAAATGATCGGCATCTTTTTTCTGAAAAGTTTACAGTATGTGTAATTGTGAGTGATTTTAGCCAGCTTTTTTAAAGTTATTTATTACTTCCTCAACATAATATTTTTCAAGGTAGTTCATATTGTCAATAAAAACAATCACTCTTCATCCATCCGAACTACAAGGTGCTTTGGAGGGGTACAACTGTCATATTCATTTATTTCTTTTACGTCAAAACAATTAAAAACTGTGTGTGACGAGCTACAGAGAGAAGTGAAATCTCTATACGTTTTCATAATTCTGTGATCCCTACCCTAAGCCATGTACTACTTGAATTTTGAATACCGAAAAAAATTAGCGTTGTTTGCAAGGATTGTTAACAAAATATACGCTCCAATGTCATAACATCTAAGATCAAGGATAAATCAGCAATAAATTTAGGCTCTTATCCCTCATCATGTCCTTCGTCAAGGAATAATACTTTCTTCAGCGACAACATGGAGAACGATAAATTGAATAACAATATTTCCCACTGAATTCTAGAAGACGTGCGCAGATATTGAAGTTACATTTATGTCCAGAAGCAAAATAATGGGTCATCTCAGCATCTGCCCAAACGATCGGGGAAACTGAATGAAAAACCTAATCCAGATGAGGGTCATTGAATTGTCATTGAAGCTACGGTACAATACTCGTAACAGGTTGTTTAGAATTATACAGTTCAAATTGTAAATAATACAATAAATATCATTTTTAAAATTAATATTATTTTCCTTTTGATGCTCAGTATAATTTCTAAATATATAGAAACAATTATGCAGCAGAAACCATTTTACTTGCGATTTAAATTTTTCTATCAAATTTAATCGTTTAATGTCAGAAAACCATATCTTCTCTCTAAATCTCTCTCAAAACCTCTTGTGTTATGCATTAAAAAAAAAGCTAAATGCATTTCCTATTTCTTATGCAGCATGTTTAGGCTACAGTCCAGGTTTACTGTTTAGAAAACGTCTACTATTCAGTACCTTGATACATGTTATATTACAATCATCATAAATTTTGTTATCTCCAGCCACACATCTCGTTAGGCATCCTTTACATGCACATTTCCTCCAATCTCGCCACGAAGTCGCATTCTCTCGGCGGCGTGTCATCGCAACCGCACCACCTCTCTCGTCCCCCCCCTCACGCCTCTCCCCAGTATCTTGATATCGAACACCTGGGACTGGATAATATTGATCTCACAAATTGTACTCACCTAGTGTTGGCGGTGAACAGTAGTTCAAAAACAGGGAAGATTACCTTCAATTACTAATAAATAAAATTCCCACATACTCTCCTAAATTTTATCATTTTCCCTTGCATATTGCACTTTCTTTGTTGATTACTTACTTTATTGCATTTTTTGTTGCAATTATCAAACCTTTTATTTTTATTTTTTCGCAAGATTTGTTATTACACTCACCGCATTATTGTAAATATTTTTACCTCGCCACAGAGTCGCTTGGCTGCGGCCTGTTATCAAACGGCAGCCCCAACAGTGTAACTCTTCTTATGAAAAACATAGGATTGACTCACAAATGTGTTATACGTATACAGCTGGGCTGAAAATATAAGATATCTCTTCCCCCTTGTTTGAAGTTAGGTTAACAAACGGTGAGAATTTATGTTACCAAGGATGATTGGGAAGAACTCGGAAATATTATCATCGCTTCGTCTGTCTATATTGCATTCGTAAGCCAAAGATCGACTTTCTGAACAAGTTACGTACGAAAATAATTATTTTGCGGCGTATTTCACATTGGAGTTCATGTCTTGTTAATACGCCCACCGCCCTCTCCCGCACGTTTCCACCGATCTCTCCGCTGAGTCGCAGCCTGTCCTGTCTGCGGCCTGTCATCGCAACCGCAACCCCCCCCCCCCGCGCTGGAGCTCTCTTGTTATGGAAGCGCCGCCTCGGCAGCGAGGAGCAGCTCATGCGGTTGCCATGGCGACGGGCGGCCGCCCCCGTCAGATTCAGCCCTCGCCCGCGGAAATCGCCGCCGACGCCGCTGCACCCGACGGGGCGGCGCGTGGCGCGGCGCGGCGGAGCGGGGCAGCGCGGGGCGGGGTGGGGAAGAGCGGGGTGGAGTGGGGCGGAGAAGGGCATGGCGGGACGCAGCGGGACGGGGCGTGGCAGAGCAGGGCAGGGCACGGCGGGGCATGGCAGGGCGGGGCACAGCGGGGCGGGGCGGGGCACGGCGAGGCGGGGCACGGCGAGGCGGGGAGGGGCACGGCGAGGCGGGGCACGGCGAGGCGGGGAGGGGCACGGCGGGGCGGGGCACGGCGAGCGGTGAAGGGCACGGCGGGGCATGGCAGGGCGGGGAAGGACATGGCGGGCGGGGCACGCGGCGGAGCACGGCACGGCAACGGCGGGCGAGGCAGGGCGGGGCGGGGCGGGGCACGGCGAGCGGTAGAAGGGCACGGCGGGGCATGGCAGGCGGCGGCGGGGCACGGCGAGGCGGGGAGGGGCACGGCGGGGCATGGCAGGGTGGGGGAGGACATGGCGGGGCGGGGCACAGCGAGGCGGGGCACGGCACGGCACGGCACGGCACGGCACGGCGGGGCGGGGCGGGGCGGGGCGGGGCGGGGCGGGGCACGGCGAGCGGTGAAGGGCACGGCGGGGCATGGCAGGGCACGGCGGGGCACAGCGGGGCGGGGCACAGCGGGGCGGGGCACAGCGGGGCGGAGTGGGGCGAGCAAGTGCGGGGCGGGGTGAGGAGCGGCGGGACGGTGCCTGGCGGGGCGGGGCGCGGCAGGGTAGGGCAGGGCAGGATGGGGCAGGGCGCGACGGTATGGACGCGCGTCCTTCAGCGGAGTGATCTGTTAGGGCCTAGCCACGGAATGAATTGACTGAAGTGCTCAAACCATCAACGATAAGGGCGCAAGGGATTTCGACATGTTAACTACGCGAACAGTTGGAATGTCATTGGGCCGAAATAAACCAAATAACGAACGCGGTTCAAATTGGTAAACCGAGCTGATAGACTACGTTTCAAACTATCCAAGTCTGTTTTCTTGTGATATTGACCGCGTGCCGATCAATAATTTTCGTAAAATAACAGTCTTATAAAAAGTAATAAATACAGTATTTGAATAGATGTACTCATAAGAATTTTTCAAACAAAGGGACGAAAAGATAACCTTAATGGCCGTGGGCCGTTACGGGACCACGTGATCTTCAAACTTTTTATTAACTTGGGAGTTCTCGGAATTGGTCTGTGAGATCCAAGACACGGCAATTTTATCTTCCTAAATTATTGTGATGCATTAGACGTCTGATATTTCAAGAACTACTTCATTGTACTTTTCTGAGAATGCCTGGCCTTTTTTCGTCCTTTCGCTTAATCATTTCCCGTGAGCATGTTGAAACTTGAGCGCTGCGCCACATCTGTCAGATACGTTGTGTTCATTGGCGCCAGTGGATTGTGAGTTCCTAGACTAAGCGGTATGTATTATGGCATTATTTTCAGATGTGTCGATGACAAGTGCCTTTTCAGAAAATGTAATCATTTGTCTTATCTAGGATCGTCTGTTACAATTTATTCCCAATGAGAACGAAGCTGTGCAGGAGATTTCTGTAGGGATATGAAAAAAATACGAACCGTGCAGGATGGACAATCTTGTAAACGTAGTTAACTTCCGTGTATACGGAGTTATATACGTAGTATAGAGAAAGTTACTCTTGAGGCAGTCGAAAGGCCGCATTAAATCTCCAAAATGGTGGCCTTGACGTCTGTCTGCCAGTACTGCCAACTTCTGAACTAAAGGGTTTCAGTCCCACCCGCGATATTCAAAGTGACGGATATTCGGAATTTTCGGAATTTCGGATGTTCGGCGCAGAGAATAATAAATTATTCTTCGTCAGTGATCAATTCGCAACAAGTTATATGCATTTAACACAGACGTACAATAATTATTTTGTAGTAAAATATAAATTCCTGAAAATTTTGAATATGTTATAAATAGTCGGACGATTTGTTTACATTTATTAGTTTCCGATTTCACATTTATTAGTTCAATGTTTCTTAAAACTGTTTCTTCTCTTCAGGTACTATCAATCGTTACAATTTTTTATAAAAGGCCAGAAAAAAACTTACAAAATCAAGAATAATTTAATATTAATAACCAAACCAAGTATTACGAAAATATGAACATAAATAAGTACTACAAAATTTTAAAAGTTTATCAAAAATAAAAATTTCAATCTAAAAGTGACCGGTGCTGAGTATTTTAAGATTAATAAGAGCAACTTGATTGAAAACTAATACAGTTATGAATAACAGTCAGCTGTAACTTACGTGTAAGAGTCAACTGTATCAAATTAGATTTCACTGTAAAATGAATTCCCCAAATAGGTCTTTCAGCTATTGAAAATATTTATTTTTAATATAAAATATATTTAATATAAAATAAATATTTATGTAACACATTAACGCGAGTAAAATAATTAAATTTACTGCAAATAAAACTCATTTATCAGAAAAAGAAAAAACTTTAAAAAATAAAATAAGTTCTTGCGATTTCATTTGCTTCACGTGTGCATTTAATCGTAATAGAACTTAATTCAGAGTTCGAAGTAAAGGAAATAATTTAGTGCTCCTTGTTTGATTCGCACGAATGTTCATGAATGCTCTTATAGATGTATGCAAGTCATTCAAGCGAAGAAGTGTTTGACGTCCGCGTGTTGTCTAAGAACAGGTGGTCTTGAGAGCTGAGGTCAGAGATGGAGAAACGATGTAATGAGAGGGAGGGGAAAAGGGGAGGATACAATCAGAACCAGCCGAGAATTCTCTTCGTCGACCCCAGATTTCATGTGTATCAGCCAGACATCGAACCCGAGGCACAGCCGTGGAGGACTGCGCGCTGTTGCATAGTGTAACTCCACCTTTGGACTCGCGTCGCAGCGCACTGTGGCAGAAGCGAAGATGGACAGAAGCGAAGTTGTCTGCTTCAGGGTTTTGAACTCTCGGAAGTTATTGTAGATATTATTTCACCTTTCAATGTACCAGTACTAATGAAGATTTTTCTTCAATTTTGTTGAAGTTGCCTTCAATTATTTGTTGTGTTCATGATTGTGGACGTTCTCTTCGATTAAAAATAAAAAAAAAGATTTCTTCTCTTGGTAAACAATTAAAGATGTTTTTGTCTGGAATTTCTCACCGATATGGATATTGTCAAAAGCAAAAGATAACATTCGCATTAAATTAAAAAATATAATTGTACTTGTGTACACATGTGTTTAAATCCACAAACACGACTTAATAATTGTATTAAAACTATTTGTTAAAGGAAAGATCATAACAATATTGTAAAGTAATTACTGGAACGAAAATTTTAACTTCTGTAACCTTCAGAGTAAATTATGAAAGATTTTAGACAATTTTTTAAATACCAGGTCTTTCGGGCTTGATATTGGTTCATTTAAAAAATCCGAAAAATTTGACAACCGTACAAGGATCCGGTTACAATTAATCCGATGGACGTTCTGCTATATTTAACTGTATGTTTTATATTACCTTTCACAATCGTGCTCTCCCTCCAGAGCTTGAATTGGAGAGTGACCGAACTGTGTCTGGGGCTCCGCTAACGGAGCAGCATCCGCTCCACGTGGCCGCAGGCGCTGCAAGGGGTCGAAAGAAGCCCCGCCCCCTCCCCTCGCTGGCAGGTGACTCAGCGCTTCTGAGCACGTCCCCCCCCGCCCCCGCCCCAGCCCGTCCCTCGCCCCTCCCACGCCCCTCCCACGCCCCTCCCACGCCCCTCCCACGCCCCTCCCACGCCCCTCCCACGCCCCTCCCACGCCCCTCCCACGCCCCTCCCACCCCTTCTCCTCCCCTCCCCTCCTCGCTCCTCCTCTCCGAACCCACCATAGACCAACCATACCAACAGACCAACCATACAGACCAACCATAGACGCGCATAGGTAGTTCGAAATATAGAAGTTTCCACCATCATTCTCCTACTCATCTCCCCTTTCACTCCCCTTTACTCCCCTCTTCCCTCGTTGTGTTTCGGTGCAGAGCATTCCATGAGCATCTCATTCGCTTCCAGAAAGACCAACCATAGACGCGCATAGGTAGTTCGAAATATAGAAGTTTCCACCATCATTCTCCTTCTCATCGCCCCTTTCACTCCCCTTTACTCCCCTCTTCCCTCGTTGTGTTTCGGTGCAGAGCATTCCATGAGCATCTCATTCGCTTCCAGAAAGACCAACCATCCCACGTGCCATCGCCCCTCCCACGCCGCTCCCACGCCCCTCCCACCCCTTCTCCTCCCCTCCCCTCCTCGCTCCTCCTCTCCGAACCCACCATAGACCAACCATACCAACAGACCAACCATACAGACCAACCATAGACGCGCATAGGTAGTTCGAAATATAGAAGTTTCCACCATCATTCTCCTACTCATCTCCCCTTTCACTCCCCTTTACTCCCCTCTTCCCTCGTTGTGTTTCGGTGCAGAGCATTCCATGAGCATCTCATTCGCTTCCAGAAAGACCAACCATAGACGCGCATAGGTAGTTCGAAATATAGAAGTTTCCACCATCATTCTCCTTCTCATCGCCCCTTTCACTCCCCTTTACTCCCCTCTTCCCTCGTTGTGTTTCGGTGCAGAGCATTCCATGAGCATCTCATTCGCTTCCAGAAAGACCAACCATAGACGCGCATAGGTAGTTCGAAATATAGAAGTTTCCACCATCATTCTCCTTCTCATCGCCCCTTGCACTCCCCTTTACTCCCCTCATCCCTCGTGTTTCGGTGCAGAGCATTCCATGAGCATCTCATTCGCTTCCAGAAAGCCAAACCATAGACGCGCATAGGTAGTTCGAAATATAGAAATTTCCATCATTCTCCTTCCCATTTTCCCTTGCACTCCCTTATACTCCCCTCTTTACTCTCTTCATCCCTCGTTGTGTTCCGGTACTGAGCATTCCATGAGCATCTCATTCGCTTCCAGAATGCCAAACCCGCTGGGAAGCTCGCGATGACTGTTAGTTCGGACTACACAACTTCCCTCATCACTCTCCTCATCCTCTCTCTCTCTCTCACCCTCATCGTTTTCTGTCACAGCACGCGTGGAGCATCCCATTTGGTTATTGAAAACCGACCTCTGTGGGACGCTGGTTGGGGTATTTGATTGGGAATACAGAATTTCTGCGGGGCACCGTCCGACCCTGTATTCAGATATCATTGCGAGGGCTTTCCGCACGTGTATGTGACCTGGTTCCCACCTCCTCGATCCCACTGTTGTCGGACGGAGCGCGCCGGGGAACGGCGTCAATGGCTAATCGCGTATGCAAATATCTTCTTTGAAAGGCTTAGCACGGTGTTGGGGTCGATGAATATGCAGTTTTCCGAAGATACTGGATGGTAAGTTTGGTGCTGAACTCTAAAATTCCTCTGAGTTCTCTTTTTGAAGATTATCCTTAAAGGTTTCAAAATATGTTTCCATGCCCCATTAAGCTTCGTTCCGCTTATGATCTTCCGTGTTTGCGATGTTGTTTTTCAAGATATTTTGTATTTATGTATTTGAGAACTTCTTAAATGTATCTTCAAGTGCACTATCTGCAGTTATTTACGTATTTGAGAATTGCTTGAATGTATATTGAAGTGCTCTATCTGCAGTTGAATCATTTCTTTAAGCGGGTCGCTTCCTCTCTGCTGCTGCTGCTGCTGCTGCTGCTGTTGCTGATGCAACAACCACTACTTCGTGGCATCAAACGCGAACGCGGAATGATTTTTACTAGAGAGAAGGAAAGAGAGATATCCGGCGACGTCAGTGTAGAGGCTCACATGGAAAATGACCTTCCTCCGCCTATTGTCCTTAGTATAAAAGTAAACATAAATAAACTTCATTTCGAGTAATTACAGTCAATACGTTTCACAGAAACGCTGATTTTCCTTCATCTAGTTCAATGTTGTTTCGCTTATGATCTATTAGATCGATGGAATAGAAGTAAATAATTTATTTGTATTATATAAACTTTTAATTAAATTTATAATAAAATGTGTTCATTAAACAACTTTTAAATTAATTACATTAAATAAACTTTTTGCAAATGTTATTACTTTCTACTCTCATCATAGAACATTAAAAATTAAACCAAATATCTAATAATATTAAAAGTTGTCACATAATTTCTTTGCAACTTCTTCTTTCACGAATTCCCATATTTAGACCAAATGAGTCGATCTTTATTACACTAAATGAACGTTGCATGCACTAATGTAATAACTTAACGTTACTTTCATTTTACATCTAAGTACTAATCATGCTTTCATGGCCTTGGAGTTATCCAGTGATATTATTTTACACTTCTTCAAATATTTTATTCTCCAATGCACTTTGGTTGATAACCCTCAGTATATCAGTACTGAATATGATACATTGTACTTCATATTTTGCCGTTTTGCCATTTCATCAATCTTTTTCTCGAAAATGAGCGTTGCAAGTGTATAAAATAGATTATACACATTCTTTTCTTAATCAATGTATTCTAAAAGATATAAAATTCAAAAAGATTATGTTCGATTTGTTAAAAATACGAGTTTTTCGCGTACTTCTTGCTTGAATTAAAAGCGTGTTGGTTAAAGCCAACAGCATATCTTTCCCTCAACTGTTTTTGGCACCGGCGAAGAGTAATCTCTTCCCCGCTAAGTTCTTTTGCTTTTTTTCAACAGTTACTCTTCAACAGTCTTTCCCGTCGCGGACGTTTTGCATGTGGTGTCGGAAATGCTGAGGCGCGTGAGCAATGCTGTCTTCGGTTTCGCCATGTTAACCTAATCTAGGTTTGTGTGGACGTTTTATAAGTCCCAAAATCAGGCACTTACTATACGGTGCAACCATTTGTTGTAGTTCAAACTGTGAACTTTGAATTCGTGATGCGCAACGTTTTACATATGTTGACCCGAATTCTAAAATGTTCACCTTAGAAAGTGATGCATTTTCAGTCATGTTGCTGTGATTAAAATTTTGAACTTTAAAACTCATTACGTGTTCAGTACATGCATCAGCTGAACGGTGTTATAAAATTGCTCCGTATGAAAGATCTCAACTACTAATTCAACGAAATGAACGTGAGACAGTGCATTGCACCACGTATAACTCTGAAAACGGCAGTCACGTATACCCCAAATGCTCGTACGTTTGTTTGTATTGGAACAAGCCTTACTAACGTCATTCCTCTGATGCCGACTGACCAGCTGGAAACCACCAGGTAATTGAAAATATTATCTTTATGACATGTATAATTATTGGGTTGTGTGTGTTTTCTACTCTCAAGCAAAGTACTATCAACCATTTGGCACTGAGCCAGTTTTATTGTAAGTTAAACATGTTATTCCCATCAGGAAACTGAAACGATTCCTTCGAATATCAATGAGTCAAATTCGTGTGGTAGGTTCATTGCTTTTGAAATATAAGTGAAAATAATTACAGTTCATGTACGAATACTTATTAGTGCGCAACGAAACAGTACAACGATTGACATATAATGTTTATTTTGAAAAGAAACATTAGCTTTATTATCATAAATATAAATAATTAATATTATTAATTAATATTAAAATCATAAATATTGATTAATCATTACTATAAAAATTCTTTCTGTTGTTCAAGTCATATGTAAGTGCATTATTACTGTAAACTTGTTCACTTACTTTCTCGCCCTTAAGAAAGTACTACTTAGGAAGAGAAAAGTATTTAATGCTGCGCCAAAAAACGGCGAATTTTACGGTAGAAAAACTCTTATTGCTGGACCCATGTAACGAGAAAGGGGATAAATCCAGTTGCTAAATTTAGGAAAAAGTCCTCTAACATGTGGTATAGCCAGAGTCCATGTTTTATGGGTCTTTGGTACTGAAAAAACGAATGCCGGCAAAACGTCTGTCTGTTCGTCTGAGAACAGCGCTAGCGGTTAAACTGTTTAGCCGATTTTTTTCCAATTTTTTTTTCAATTGAATTTGAATTTAAATTTGAAACCGATGTTTTAATTCTGGAGGTAGTTTACATGAAGTTCCTGGGACATTTTCAAAATTTAAAAAAAAAA
This sequence comes from Teleogryllus occipitalis, assembly GCA_011170035.1. Lineage (NCBI taxonomy): Eukaryota > Metazoa > Arthropoda > Insecta > Orthoptera > Gryllidae > Teleogryllus > Teleogryllus occipitalis. The sequence continues at coordinate 34,744 of BLKR01015712.1, read as the reverse complement.
TGGCTCCATCGTTTTTATTAAATTTTGTTGTTGGATAGTATGAATGATGTTTGAGAGAATTTTATAGGTTTCATTTCGTTCATATTGGAAAATTTTATCGGCGTTTTCCTAAATCTACAATGTTTAAGATCACTTTTTTCTTAGTAAAATGTGTTTATCAAAAACAGTTCTTTAACAACTGGCATTTCAATTTTTCGTAAATATGAATATTTTTTTAGTAATTTTAGATGAAATGTAGGCGCTTTTAAAATAATTTTAATCAATTTTATGAGAAATGTATTTAAATTTTCTTTCATTTTTATCCTCGTATGTAGTAAAGAGCTGTAAAGATGGTGGTGTTGGTCCTATTTGTGGCAATGTCAAAACCACCAGAGTATTGCAAAATTTTGGCTTGTTTAACTGCCTCTTACAACTACATTATTACACTTACTTATCCGCAATTAGTTCTTTAATAAACGTCAACAAACATTTTTTGAAAATATTAGCAGTTTTCGGTTAATTTTGAGTGAAATATTACAAAATATTAATAACAAGAATTTCTCAAAAACAACTTCGAAATGTAATAAACCTTTTTTGTAAAAATATATGTAAATGCTCTGAAAAAATGTCATCAACGCCATTTTGCTGCATTCTTTTGTTGTTGTTGTTTGTTTTGTTGTTTGTTATTTGCCAAAAATTTCACAATTGTAACTTTTTTAAAATATATCCCACTCCGTTAATATTTACATTACCAATGATTTGTATTGAATGTCTTCAAACATCTTAAAAACGTACTCCAAAACTGAAATCTTTTCTCTGAAAGTCAGCTCAAAATATAGCAAACAAATTCTTTCAATCAAAATTAATCAATTAAAAACATTTTCTGACACAATTGGACATTTTCTCCAAAAAGTATCAACAATTTTCTGATGAACATTTCTCGAAACGTTTTTTATAACAGTTTAAAACATGAATTCATAATTTGTGTAATGTCTTTGTCTTTAAACCTAAGAATACTTTAACAAGGAAACGGAGCTAGAAAGTGTTTGCCGTTGTAGCTCCACTAGTTTTGTGACCGGCACAGAGGTCAACTTTGAACTCCTTCGCGAATCACCAGGGATCTGCCGACCAGCAACGCTAATGCTTTAGTAATGACTAACGACGAAAGATGACGTGAAATAATGACATCGTTTCCTTTCTTTGTTGTAGGTAAGAAGCGGTTTCCTTGCTGCATGAGGAATTTCTCCGTACACTCATTTCTTTACATTAAAAGGTAAGAAAATTGGAGGAAATGTAAAAACGTTGAATTTTCCCGGCAAACAAATCAGTCCAAAATGTGTAATTTCTGTAATGATTTCGTTAAGAAGTAAACATTTAATTATCATTATTTCGGAGTGTGGTTGTATATGTTACTGCAGAAGTACAGTGGACGGATGAAGATAATGATATCCAAATGCGATTTCGTACAATTTACGAAATAACAAATACAAATAACAATACAAATACAAAATGAAAGTAAATTCAAAATTCGTACAATGACCTGATGAAAATTTTGAAATATATACCACCTGTGTATAATGATTTTTATGAAAGTCTTCTTGTTGATTGTTTTGGTTGTGGAGAGAAGTGAAACTACGAAAAGCCAGCTTAGTTCTCTAATATAACATGTTAAATAGAGGAAGAGTCAATGTTATCTCAATGTTTCCTTTAATGTATTTTTTCTAATAAAACGCACCGAATAAGGAAACCTATTAACCACAATGGTTCCAGAATTTACAGTCAAACTTTTAAAACTGTATTTTGGACACAGTTAATATAAAAAATATTAATGAATAATCAATAATTTTAAAAATATCTTTAAATTGTAACGAAAACAAAAATATATTTTTTTCTCAAAACGATTTTTGGTTAGGATCTTCCTTTATTATTCCCAACGCCTCAATTATTTCTGAGTTATTTCCATATCCGCTGAAATTTCAGTTATGCACTGTTTTGATGTTTGTTTATTTTATACAGCAAAAACAATTCGCTCTCTAATATACAAAAGTTTATTACACTGAACATTTCATCAATGTTAGTATTTCAATTCAACTGATTTAATTAGAAGAATCAACAGATTCGGGGAAAGCAATTGTCCTCATTAAGCTTGTGTTTTAACGACTCCATTGAATTGTAAAATTTTCGACGGCTGCGTTTTGGTGATTAGCAGACACCAATGGAATTCTAATTAAGCAGTAAATCTAAGTATTAATATTTTTTCCTTACAACTTGTTTTTTAAAGTTGTTTTATCTTGCACTAGTAGCTGAACCCATGCATTACTTCGCAAACTAGGAAGAACTGAAAAAACGATTCAATAGTAAACATAAACACCGTAAGAAGAATCGAAAACCCCAAATATTTCATTCGTTCCGAAATTATTCCTCAACACTATCGAAATTATAATGAGAGAAGTTTACAAATTATTAATCAATACTGTCACTATTCACTGCGAACGTAAGTGTTAAACAGGTTTCTGAAAAGTAATTGAACTGTTTTATATTATCCAAGATCTGTACCTATTTGTTGCAGTGGAGTAAAGGAGTGAATTAATATTATTCACCTTAACTTACAAACGTAATAAATCACATACACGTATAAATATTGGACATTCGCAATGAAAGACACTTGTTTCAAATGATGCTGGGCATTGCGTTTATATATACTCACAAATCTTTACATTTAAAAACACCCAATGTTTGAACGCAAAAATGCTTTCTATCTTCCCTTCGCTAACTAAAATCTTACGTCACGTCAACTTCTTTCGACTGATCAATTGCAAATTGCGCAATGGAACAGCCAAGGCCCACTACACAATGGTGTTCGTCTTTGACACGACGTAATGACAAATGCCGGCAGATAAACGTTCAATCAATTTATTTTAAAGTATTATCACAAATTAATGTTCCATTCCTAGAGGGCTTTGTTTACATTGTGCACGGAAGTAAAGTTACTCACCAATTTGATATAATAATCTAGGTATAAACTTTTATGTATTTACGTATACGTGTTTACGTATAATACGTATACGTATTTACGTATAAAATTTTGACTTTTCCTACTATTTGCGTGACTTTAATGATAACAAGTTAAAAACAAGTGCCTTGGATATCTAAATCGTGTGATGACATTTTTCTATTTCCGGCATTAGAGCGTTCTAATATAAAGTCACTGGATCCTCCCAACATCAATATTAACAATGAAATATCTTTAAAAATGGATGTGACTTGAGTGACAGTGAACATCATGTACCAGCAAATGCAACATTTCAAGATTCTCCTTTAAATCACAATCATGTGTTAAGCAACTGACTGTCGGAAGACTTCGTTAGAATGGTGACTTTGACATCTCTCTCACATCATTAATATTTTCATAATTTTGAAAATGTACCAGAGACTTCATGTACAATACCTCTCAAAATTAAAATATCGATTTCAAATTCAAGGGGCCGGGACATCAGCCAGATCGCTGAGCAAATATCAGCTTCGGAGAAAATAAAGAGAGGAATATCAATTTGGGAAAAGAGAATTTGGAGAACCTTCTAGCCGCTAACGTTGTTCACAGTCAGACGTTTAACCGTCAATCGATTTTTCGGTATCAAGGACCCCCAAAACATGGATCCTGCCTATACCACGTGTTAAAGGATTTTTTTCTAAATTTTGCATCTGTATTTATCTAATTTTTGGTTGCCAGGGCGCTGTAATAAGTTTTTATTCCGGAAATTCGCCTTTTCTTCGAAGTGTGTCATTGTAAATTCATGAAATATTCAGTAACAAAAAACATGCAAAGGAAACAAAATGCGTGAAAATGACAGAAACTACACAAAGGTAAAAAAAACACCTAAAAATTGAAAAATGACAAAAAATGACCCAATGACTACATTTCTATCACCTATAAGTCGTGATAAACATTCACTTTGAAGTTAGCTACGTCAGCTTATTGTGAATGCTCCTACGAAAATATGTCATCAGGATTTGAGCTCTGATCATTAGTTTTGTGAGTTCTCGTGTTCCGGTAGTTTGCGGTGTTCCTTTTCTGACGAAACGTTTATGGATTGTCCCCAACCAGGTATCTCCCACCAGCAAGGAACTCCCTCATCCGGGACATTCTGTAAGCTCCCCGAGCTCTGCTCTCCCGAGATTCGTGGTAGTATAGTACCTATTCGAGTAAGTTTATCAGTTGAGTGATTATGATGTGTTATGTTACGGGAGTGAGGGGAGAACAAGATGGAGCGGTCGCGATCCGCTTGTGATAGTGCTGCTCCGCTGTTGTGTGGTATTGATCGGGGACACATCGTAGTATATTACCGGTCAAAGTCGACGGCCGCTAGAATTTTCCTCCGAACAGTTGCTGAATGCGACCAAGCTTTCAAGCTAGGTACAAAAATCCACCATCGTTAGGACTGGAATCTTAGGACCTACCGGTTACTCTGCAGATGTAACATTGCCACTGAACTTTCTGCCCAGAATATTACGTAGAGAACCGGAAGTTGCGGAGTGTTATGCGAGCTCCGTGAGCATTCCGGGAGCGCAGCAGGGAACAAGTCTTCCATGAACAATTTGAAGCAATGAAAGAAAAGTGGATGAGAAAGTAGCGTTCATAAAAGTTAGTGGTACCGGAGACGAGCAATAGGTAGGAGGCGCTAAATACTAAAAGAGGCAAAGGTTCTGTGGTAGAATACTTGCCAGATTAGATAGATAGATAGATAGATAGATAGATTTATTAAAGTTCGCTTTGAGCTAATGCTCGGTGGCATTATTTCAATCGTAAAGAGTAAGGTTTACAATTATTTAAACTGTCAGCACCTTCTCACCTTATTGAAGAGGCAATTGCCCTGAAAATATGTTCCGACAGTAAATGGTATCCATGTGATCTTGTTACTGTGTAAGAAATGTATGTAATAATTTTAATTGTTTTAATAATTGTCTTTCCAATCGCAAATCGAGCCCGGGTATGCTAGTTTAGGTAAAGTTCAAGTTGTCAGAATAACTGGGCGTACGCCAGATGATCCGCGTTCGAATCCCGATCATGGAGAAAATCTTGTAATCAATTTGAATTTGACATTTAATTAAAGCATAAGAAATTTTAAAGTAAAATTCTAAGTTATGTAATTAAAAGACGTTATTACGTGTATTTTTTCAATAATTGGGCATTTTTAATTAACTCAAACAAGGGTTTTTAATTTGAAATGTTTTGAAAACTGCGTCCATTGTTTTACAACAAAGTTTAGATCCAACGTTTTACGTCAGGATTTAGGACACGTAGGCTAAGATAATTTTGTCGCAAAACTATTCCCATAAATACCAAACATCCATTGTAAGTGGAATTCTATTTTTTGTTGTTTTGTTCTAAATGTAGGGGAGAGTTAGGTTACTGGACTCCTTTTTTAAAATTTGTTTTAAAATGTTCTTTATTGGACATGGAATGGAATTTCGCATGATATTTCAGTGAGACTTTCTTCTTATATTGTAGGAACAAACATCATCATTGTGTCTACCGTTGTCAATCATGGAATGTTTTATATATTTGCAATAGGACCAGTTAACGTAACCGGTAAGGTTAAGTGGACCGGAAATTGAAATGAACTGTGAAAATAACATTGACGTCTTAATGAAAAAAAACATTGTTCTACAAATTGCCATAACCTTCTTTTTACACATAAATGGAGAAAATGCTTAGGGAAGATTGTACTCTTCCAAATTTACGTTAAAATAAATCATGTCTTTAAATATTTCCCTGCCGTCCTTCAGCAGGGCGTGGAAACTTTTTAACAATATCTACTGTTGAAACAAAAGCATTTTGGTTGTTCCGGAAGAGATAGCTCAGAGCATCAACTGATTTCATGAAAGTAGTAATTGAAAACCTACAGATTCTACTTTCGACAAAAAATTAAGGGGCAAACGCGACCGGTCCACTTAACCTAACGTCCCGACGGTCCACTTCACCCCACAGCAATATTTCTTTTATATGCCCGAAAACATACAAGCCACGACGTATTATTAAAAACAAAACACACTATCATAAAGCAGAAATACTAACAATTAATCTAGTGTGAATATTTTTCTTGTAGTTTTTATTCAATTGCAATAAAATTGTGAAGCAGATACTTCTGACCGTTAAGAAAAGAAATCCTTAGTGTACTCAACAACGAAGGACTGCAACTTATGAAAGTGGCTTAGATTATCAGCCCTGTCATTCTACAAATGTCATCCAGTGGAAAAAGTTGGAATCACTTCCCACCAACTTTTAAAAGCATTGACAACTTAACCTAACTTTCCCCTACTAAATGTAATAAAATGAGTTGTATCGTGTACATTACGCTCAACTTGTCAATCAATGGAGGCCAAAGATCATCCATAAAGCAAACTCCTTTGAGAATGAGGTCCTAAACGATTACTTCTCAGTTTTGACGATATGTTGCGCCCATGCTTACATTACCCACACTTCCCAGTCTTCCTCCAGTAACTAAAGGCAGAGAGGACGCAATACTCAACCGCATTTCAACATCTTCGAACCGAGGTATTTACTCAGAGCAAACTCTAACCACCTCGGCCATGTAGGTTGGTTTTCAGGTTTTTTGCATTGTCCCGAAGTATACGGCAACTAAAAAAAAGGCAGTGTTTTTATTAGCATGAATATGGCATATTTCACGACCGGGCATACAAATAGAAAACACAAATAGCCGAGAACTCGAATTCCGCGGGGGGCGTATTCATCGAACACACCCTGCGCGATTGTGCGCCGGCCGGGCATTTGTGTTTGCCCATCGGGTTTATAAACGGCTCCATTTAGTTGGCATTTCAAATGTAAATGGTCGCTTTATTATATGGCTGTCCATTTCGGGCGCGGCGGATGGGATGCTGAGTGGGAGGCGCGAAAGCTTGTTTACGAGGATTAACAGTTAATGACTGTCTCTTCGATCTGAAATAGCCGGGTGATGCGTATTTTCCATCAGGGCATTTTCACTCGTGTGGGCGCCTACGCACATTGCTGCGTGGGGAAAACGCGGAGGAGAGATTTCCGCGTGATGGCGTCTCCGGGTGAAATGGAACTCCAGTACTCAATCGGATCTTCTCATATTAGTAATTACAGGATGTCGGAGAATAAATGCTACAATGGTTTCGGTATGTTGAGGGTTCGGAAATGAGCACTGTTGCTAATGACCATATAATGCGCAAATTCATATAACGAGTTACATTAGTGACATTCGCAACTGTTAGGTTAACTGTTAAGTGTTAACTGCTAGGTAACTGTTACAGGTTACATTCTGAAATGTCAACTGCTAGGGTCTGTAGACTTGTTTGATAGTGTAGTGCATGTGAATGTGTGTTTAAGGGCGGAGGAAAGGACAAGAAAGATGAAGGAAAGGTCGCGCGCGGTTCATGTCCCGTTTGTTAGTGTAATGCTGGTTTAGATCGGTGAAAACACGGAAAACTACCGATCAGAGCAGCCGGCAGCTAGAAGTCTCCTCCCGATAGCGACTGAACCTGACCTACTCGAGCTATTGAGCTTAAGTCGAAAATTTCGCCATCGTCAGGACTCGAACAGTAGAACCTCCCGGTCAGAGCCACTGCAGTCACATCAGTTGATGCACTGAGCCAAGTAATCCAATGCCTTTCCAAACGATGATGCCTTAAATTCAGGGGTAAACGTAATATGTGTAGCTCCATATTGAGAAATTTCACACTATTTGTGCATCGGCAAAAAGTGACCATTATTTATGCGTTTTATGCTCTAAAAAATTGTAACATTTCTTCTGACACATATGAATTCACTCAGGAAAACAAAATGTATATTTCTCGAATACGTTGGAACAAGGGACACTAATGATAATTTCTCGAAATAAGCATTACTTTATTAACGAATTATTTTATAACACGACAATGCTTAAACTGGAACTGATTGACAATTCATTTTTCTGCATGAAACTTGATTTCAAATATCTGAGTTTAATCAATCACAATCTTAGAGCTGTAAAAAGGTGTACTCTAAATTACAAAATTAGCAGTGAAGATATACGTAAAGGGTTACTGATATTTAGTCTTGACAATAAGATCATTGACACTAAAATGAACTGGTCCAGTCGTCTGGAGCGAATGAGCACAAGCCAAATTCCTCGACTGACAAGGGACTACAAAGCAGCCGGTCGAAGGAGTATCGGTAGTCCGAGAAGAAGATGGTTTCCACGACTTCGTCGCCTGGGTATTATTCGTCGCTACTGTTATTCGACCTGACTTATTTTATCATATAATGCTATTCGTATTACTAAGTTATTAAAAAATCCTCACAAATAACTAATATTACTATTATATTACATCTCATTCGCCGCAAATCAACGTGCTTCAATTGTTTTTCTTCACTTGTAGCCACCACACTGTTCAATTTTTTAAATGAGTTTTAAATTGGGTTCGATGTTTCCGATAACACCCTAATAGTATGTCGGTATTCGAAGGAGGGATGATGAGAATGAAAGTGGAAATATTTGCACATGTATATTTTTCAAGGACGCGCTAAGCACATGGATCACGCACAGTTATCGGTCAAGACATATGATGAAGGTAGGTTTAGAATGTAGATAGATGACACACGAGCTACTATAATCGTTCACCAAGCCACAAAAACCACCAAGGAAGCGACGATATCGGCCAACCTGGACTGAGAGGAGACGAGAACTGCTATACACGCTAGCTCCCCTGCAACCGAGACAATGAGGAATGAAAGATTACGATAGGAAAGATGGTTTAGTGGGTCGGAAAGGCTATCATGTTACAAAACGCGAATACCTCCACACAGAGACTGGAGATGCTACAACAGCACGTACTTTCTCGCATTAGTAACGATTACGTAATATTGTAACTAACATTACTACTAAAATCCATTACCAACTGCAGCGCATGCGGTGCAAATACTAATGTTTTAGAGGTAATACTTCGACGCATATTCAGCAAACTAAAATTGCGATACATACACAAGAGAAACATAGTCGTTAAGTCGAGAAGTCCATTCCACGAAATTTAAACTGCCGTGCCGCATCGTTGCCATTCTCGCAGTTCCATCTGAGATGAATTCAGCCCCAGTCTCAATTAAAAGAGAAATGCTAATAGGCCTATTTTTAAAAAATTGCTGTAACAGCACATACTTTCGGAATTTAGCGGATGCGGTGGTATAGCGGTTTGTGCACCGGACTGTTATACCCAAGTTGGCGGGTTCAAACCCGGTCGAAGACCTTAAGGGCAAAGAATCGTACGTTCGTACGTAGTACGTGGGTTGTCGTGGTTTCCGATGGAGTGTCGTAGACGGCCACCCGGACCCTGAGTCTCGCGGCGTTACTCACGTCGTTAGCCTGAAGGTGCAGGCAATGAGAAGGCGCTGCTAGACGGATAGTCCTTGGGCTTCTGGCTCTTGGGTCCTGAGGCTCCTGGTAGTCGGGTTCGCTCGGCTACCCACCAGTTGGCCCTAAGGCGCGTCGACCTTTGGGCAGGATCGAGTGTAGGATGATTTTCGGAGTTTTCCGCTGTCACATATTCCCACCCCCACATATAGACGTCCGGCGGGAAAACTGATACCATCCGTCAGGTTGCCCAGATTCCGGCGGTACCCACGTCGATAGCCTAAAGGTGTAGGCAGTTGGGAGACGGGATGGGGGCTCCGAGCCTCCCGGACCTTAGCAAAGAGGAGGGAACTTGTTCATTCTTGAACTTGTTCACTCCGGTACTAGTCTAGGATAGCTAGGATCTCTGAGCTAGCAGCGAGGCCCCTATCCAGGCATTGCATTTGGAGGTTGCCACGACGGTAAATGTAGTTCCGGGTGGATCCGCACATCAGCCCGTCGTCGTGGTTGTGCGTCGTTGGGTGGTGAGGATAGAAGGCGAAAAGCCATAGGTTACCACCCCGGGGACTTGTCCCCCTGATGAAGCAAGGTTTATGTGGTGTTGTAGACCACATGGTGTTCTAAACTAGGGTACTGTCTCATGCAGTATATTTACTGCATGTAAAAGATCATCAAGTCTAAAAGAATCCTCTGAGCTAAATGGAAATCGCCTGTTTCGTCTCCCAACAAAATACCATCTTTGTCCGCTAGTTGGTGAAGCGAAATGTGCGTGGTCAGACGGAAGAGCGAGCCTGGTGGTGCGAGTCTCGCCACGTAAAATAAGGTGTTAACTAAATACTTTCTAGTTTTATCGACAATGCATACGTAATTTTCGTATTATTATGTACGTATTAGGAATGGTTTCCAACTAACTCTTCAGCTATCTCGTGAAAGATTCGCATCAGGAAAAAAGCACCAGAAGTTCGAATTTGCAATACAAACATTTGTAATATTAAAAAGATTACAAGATTGTAGTAATCAGACTAATGTAATATTTGTAAGCGTATTTTGCTGTACTCGAAGAAGGCATGCTGAGAAAAATATGTTTCTTTGCATTGCCGACTTTTTAACAGATTTTAATAGATGGCTTCGTTCAAATTGCAATTCCAAACAAAAAAAATTGTCCCAAAATAACGAAAACTACCCTAATTTTGAAAAAAATATGTGTGAAATAATTTTAAGGCCTAATATTGAGGAACATGTGGCTCTGAGTTATAAATCTCTAGCTTCAGTATTGACGATATAGGACAGCTTAAAAAAATTAAATATTTTTATCATTTAACTCAAAGTAATCCAAAAATATTTTGTTTGCAACAAATTGTACATTACCTTATTCATAGATCTAATTATATAGAATAGAATTCATTGAAGACAAAACATATCTATCAATATTATAGTTTTGTAATATCGTTTTCAAATATAGAAATTACAGTTCACCGAAAATGAGACTAGTTAGAATTAGTGTGTTCGTTGAAAACAGGAGAATATTAGATAAAAATAATTTCTAAGTGAATGGATTGTGAAGTTATACCTGTTTGGGCCGTTTTTCACTATGCGAATTAATGCACCGTCCGCGAATCTGTTGGCAGCAAAAACAATTTTTGTGAGTATGCGCACGAGACGAACCTGCGGCCACACGTCTTCCGCTTTTTCCAACGCTGTGTTTACGACCGCAGCCCATTGCGTAGCCAGAAAACGCAACCAATCGTTATAAATGAGGTCTCTCAAGAAAGAGAATTCAACGTAGACCTGACTAATTGCATTTTAACTTTGAAAATATGTTGCTTTAAAAAATTTTGACTTTGAAAATTGTTTAAAAAAACACAGCTAAATATGCGTGTCAAATGCAACCCGCAACACTCAGTCAGTTATATTGTTAAATAACTCCTGAACGAAGGGCTTTAGGGTCATAAAAATTAATATATTGAGGCCAAAGGCCTCAAATAAACGTTCCATACACCGTAATCTACAGGATGAAATATTCCATTAAATTTTTGCCGGTTCGAGGTTAATCGATACTACCAAAACCACCTATACATGGAGGAATACGGAATATATTTCTCTATGACAAGTATTTCGGTCCTTCGTGCTGGTGTTCATCTATGTGACGTCACGTTTAAAACGCTTCCTCCATCTTATATTTACGCTTTCTAAGAACAACGCGATCTGCGCAGACTGACGAGTTTTATTTGGATGATTATTAATTCAATATTTGCTTTGAAGCAAACACAAGAAGTACAATTAATATTTTCTTGATACAGATGGAGATTTTTTCTTAACAGTGCAGTGAAACTATTCATTTAACATTTTGTCGTGGTCTACAAGTATTGTGTTCCTGATTGAGGAAGGAACTACGATGGAAACGGAGCACACGTTTCCACGTTTCAGTTTCACGATATCCTTAAGAAAAATAAGGGAAGGTTGTTTAACGTGCGAGAGTTCTGGCACGGGTACGCTAGTTGAATGTATTTGCAGTTTGTTCGCACCCAGAAGGAGAGCCCCGTCGAGGAGCCGGAGGCAGCGTCGCCTTTAAGACGCGAGCGGGCGGGCGGGCGGGCGGAGGGGCGGGCAGAGGGGCGGGCGACAGTCAGCACGCTCTCCCCCGCGCCCCGTAAGCTCCGCGGATCCACTTGTCGCCGCCCCCGTTGCCCGTCGCGTCTCTTTCGCGCCACGTGAAATCTCTCCCGCCCCGCCCCCTTCCGCGCCTTCCACCGCCTCGCGCTGCCGCGGGGGGCGTCCAATTAGAGTGCAGGGTTTTTTTCTCGCGCCCGCCGCAGCCGCCGCCGCCGCCGTCTCCGCAGCCGAAGCCCGGATACTGCAACGAAAACATCGCTGCAGGCGCGAATTTCCCCTCTTCATGAAAGGCGTAGTGGATGCACTCGTGACGCTCGACGGAGCCGGATTAATATTTCAACCAGTGAGCAAGTTTTTTTTTAACTCAAAGAGAATAAAAAAATATTTTGATTAAAAGTCATGTAATGGTTATTTGAGTAACTAGTATTGAAAGTGCGCTTTTGATATACGAAGGAAATTTTGACGAACGAGGCGAAGACAGGATTTTGAAATGAGTACTGTAAAGACATATTTGTACGAATTGCTTACATTATTTCTTGCACAAATTGTTGGAAACTCACTAGTGATATTTGTCGTAATGGTTTAGACGAAAAATGATTTTTCCTTTTGAATTATCCTCACAAATTGTGAAGAAATTATTACGTCATAATTTCAACATAGTAGTGAGAGTACCTACAGTAGAGGAATCTTGGAATCATTTTCAATCTGCGAGGGGTTGTTGCAACATGTTGATTCATGTTGCTCCAGTGTTGTGTTTAATATTGGCTTAATTTATACGGTCAGGACTTCGAAATATGCATACTGTTTTTAAAGCACTCTAAACATTTTTCCGCCTTCGACAGTGGATGACGAGAATGGCGTTGGATGAGCGGCAGGCTGGGTGTTTCGAGAAGCCCTGTGCGTTCCGTGAAAACCCAACGCCTGACTGCTTTCTGCCGCGTCACCGCCGATGCTCCTGCAGCCAAAGCGCCTCCGGTCCAGCGCTGGCCACCGTTTGGGCGGTGACCGAAAGGGGCAACGTCCCTTGTTGGAATAAACCACATGTACGACCTTTTACAAATTCTGCCACTTACGGCGTTTGGCGTGGGCGTCTTGGCAGGGCTTCCGAAATGAAACGCACTGAAAAAATTTCCACATCCCCCTTCTCTAATTTCTATTCTCCTTTGTCTCCTCTACTGTGAGTACTCACACCACTATATTGAATTATAACGTAGTAATTTATTCACAATTTTTTAGGATAATTCAAAAAGAAAAATCATTTTTCGTCTAAATGATTACGGCAAACATCATTAGTCATTCATCACTTACTTCTTTAATATATGTTGATTCATAATTATTGGAGATTATATACGTATATTCCGTTTTTTTCTTTACAAAATCGAAATTTTGATAGCAAGATTTTGTTATAAATATTATTTTTCATTTATTTATAAACCTGTATTCAGTTGGCGTGCTAGTTTCATTGCAATTTCCTAATTTCTTCTGATGCTGGGTGGTTTCAAAGCTATTTCCTCAGAGCTAATGTTATAGCACGGTTCCTGGGTAAACGTGGTGCTGGAGAGGGAGATGAATGAGATGGAAAGGCGTTGGCTCGGCGGCCGGCGCCCGGTGAGTCTCTTCGCTTGTGTGGTGGCCGCCTGGTTGCAGCCACTAACACAGAGCTCTAACATGTAGTCCGTGCACACTTCCTCCAACAGAACTCTAATGAGATGTGACATACCTCCATGTAATTAGGCCGAATTCAGCCACTGTCTCGAGGAGAATTCTAGCGGCCTGCTGCTCTGATCTGTAGTTTTCCGTGGTTTCTCCGATCAACACCAGGGGAATGCTCGAGCTGTACCTTTACAAACGGGACACGGACCGCGCGCGATCTTTCTCTTCTTAGTCCTATCCTCTCCCCTTACACAAACACACTTACACTAACATGCACTATACAATCACATATTCCGAGAGACCGGTCGGGAGCTTAGAGCTTGTTCCCGCTGGGGTGGTGCCCCGCTGGTGGGAGAGTCCTGGTTAGGGGGAAACCCCGTTAGCCGACGGTTGGTCGGCGCCGCATCTCGCCATCTAGCGGGGGAAGATCACCGCCATCTCACGAGAAAAACATACACTACTCTTACGGGACTAATGGCCATAGAAGTTGACGCGCCCAAAATCGCTAATTATAGAATCCCACTTCTTGTATCCGTCCTCTTATTTGCTTACGCTCTACAGCGGTGATGGTGTAACGGTTAGAGTATCGGACTATTACACCCAACCCAAATCCGATCGAAGCCGTGGATTCTCAAGGGCGAAAAAAATCCTTCGTACGCCTTCCCTCCGAGGGAAGGTAAAGCAGACTGTCCTATGTTAGTAGATTTACTGAATTTTAAAGAACCTCAAGTCTAAATGAAGCCTCTGAGACAAATTCAAATTGCCTGTTTCGTCGCCCAAGTAATACCTTCTTTCTCCCCTAGTTGGTGCAAGGAGCGTAGGGCAATTTGCATGGTCAGACGGAAGAGCAGGCCTCATGTCCCGAGTATCGCCAAGTAAAGTAAGACATCCTTTCAACTCAATTCAATCAATATCCTAATTTGACACTGCCCTATCATTCCGGCCGAAGTTGCCTGAGTTCCGATTTTGATATTTTGATTTTGGAGGGAACTTCACATGAAGCCTGAACAACACCAAAATTTTCTCAAAATGCCTCGAAAATTTGGTTTATTTTCTTGGGACGAAATACGCTTAATTATTTTTGGGATATATATATTTTTCCGTAATGAAAACTGTTTTTTAGAGATAGATATTTAAATAACATTAAGAACCACGTCCCGAAATCATGAGACGTTGCATGGAATACGCGCGCGCGCGCACGAGCTCACACACACACACACACACACACACACACACACACACACACACAAACACACACACACACGCACGCACGCGCGCCTCTCGCCACTACCGCGCTTTGGCGTTGTATGGGCGACGCCTCCCCGGCGCCGCCTCTCGTCCTACGTTTCCCGTTCTTCCTGTGGCCTCCGCGGGCGCAGGGCTGCCAACCGCGCCACGCGCAGCACCTCAACCTCAGGCCTGGAAGACGACGTTCGGAAAGAGTTGAAGCTATTTTTGAGAAAATGTTTTTAATAGCTTGTATTCCACGCAACTAATCATAATTTTGGATCGTTGTACCTAATGTTATTTAAATATCTATTTTTGGAAACAGTTTTCATTAAGGAAAAATATCTATATCTCAAAAATATTTAAGCGGAGTTGTTCTTAGACAAAAAATTTCGAAGTTTTGCAATTTTCAAAATTCAGACTTCAACGAAAATAACACCTATACCATTTTAAACGTATTTTGTCCAAAGAAAATAAACCAATAATTTAGAGCCATTTTGTGAAAATTTTGATGCTGTTTAGGCTTCATGTAAAGTGCCCTCCAAAATCAAAATCTCAAAATCGCAACTAAAGCAAGTTCGGCTAGAATGATAAACAATATCAATTTTGGACAAGATAAAATGGCCCTAATAAACGCAAATCGTGGATGTTAATACGTCGATGTCTCTGGTCGAAAATATGTTTTAAAAGCATGGATATTTACTGCCATCCCCAACTGTTCGGCTGGGTGGTGGCAATGGTGGCGGTGAGTGCGGCGGCGGCGCCGTGGCGCTGTTTGTTTTCCCCGAGCGCCGCCACTTCCCGGAGGCGGCGCCGAGCTCTGAGGACGCCTTCCCCCTCTCTCCTCACCCCATTCTTCCCACCACCCCCTCTCCCCGTCCTTTGACGCGATTCGGGCTGAATGAGAATCACAGCGCTCTGAACGACGGCTTCTATATTATGGCCTCAAGTCCGTTATAATACTTGTATTCGTGTGTATATATACAAAGACGTTTATTTTGTTTCTTAACACGATCAATAAAAACACTTGATTTATGTTCAGATAGTCTTCACTTCATACGGCGCACTTCTCTTAATTATTTATTTACACTGTTCACTTCTTTTGCACTATCGCACAGACCTAAACACTGACCACTGTTCGATGCACTGACCAAGGTTCACGTCACTGAGCACAATCACTGCACTGCTATTCACCGCGATGCATACACTTCACAGCTCAGCTGCCACTTCAGACTTCACACTGACTCGTGGTCGCCGGCCGCCGCGTATTTATACTCGGCGGGTGCCATCGAGAATTTTCTAGACTTTGCGATAGGCGCCGCGAACACTCTGGGACCATCTAGTTCGAGGGCCGCCGGCAGATGTTGCAATCCGCGTATGCAGGTAGCTATATATAGTAATGGTAGTATACTGGTTAAATGCGAATGCGGCTGTCTTGTGATTTGATAATGTATTCAATTAATATGGGTATTTGATAATTAAATAATAATTTATGCAACTAGTTTATAATGTTAAGCTTGATTGCATTGGTACATGTTTCGAAAACGAGCTACGTTAGGAGCGATTTTTCAAATTTGTAAGAATGCAATAAAGCAACATTATAAATGAGTTGCATACGCTATTTTTTGTATAATAGCATTATAAATTTATAAGATAATCAGAGTTAATTTTGCGAAAGATCTTTCTTGTGACATTTCGGGTATTTGACATCCAAAGCCCTCTGGGAACCAAATTGATGATGGCATTGTGGACATCTGTGCGAGACAATGTGGTCGGCTGTTCCGTTTACCTTCACCTCCCCACGATTCTCTTGCCGCGTTTGGCTGAACGTTTATGACGCCATCATTCGTGCCGAAAATGCTATTGTGTCATCATTTGTAAAAAGCCCGATTTCTTGCAACAGAGAAGGTCGTTTATAATGCTGGTATACTAAAAAATATTTTATATTACTTTCGATTCGTTCATAAATACATCGGTGGCATTATTCTTTCATACTTATTCAATTATTTCATCTCCATTCCATCTTTCTCCTACACCTAGCAGTAAATATACAACTTGGTTTCTCCCCCTCTAGACATGGTCTGGTACTTGCCAATAAATAATTGCTAATGCTCTGTGAAAATTACTTGTAGACAATAAATATTATTTGCCACTTTTGACGAATATGTAGTTTCTAGTCCCTAATCTACCAAAACTTACTTTAACATTTTTACTTTTCGTTTCACGTCACCTTTCATTATTTACCAGAATCAAGATGTTACGAATGTTTGATATTAATAAGACGTTCATTTACACGGCCTGCTTGAAAATTACAGATTGGCAAGTTCGGACACCATAGTAATGGACGCCTAAATACGCCGAAAAAACAAAATCAACAAGCAGATTGAAAGTAGACGTCTTACTAAATGGAGAACGGTTCATAATTTAGTAGATGGCCGAAAAACTTTATGCAACATAAGACAGAGTATATGTTGAAACATAAAAAAGAGCTGAATGTTTGAATTATTGACATTTACATATGTGTTGGAGATATTGGCATATGTGTTGGAGTTCAGATGATGTTTCGATGACCAGCAGATGTGAGCAAGAGGGTGTATGTTTGGAGACATGAAAGGACTGGAAATACATTCAAGGGATTGTTAGGATTAAGTTTCTTTTTCCTCTAGTTGTTAAGTGTGCAAAGTATATTTTTTATTTTTTTATATTTATTATTGTTTAATATTGTGAATAAATGTTTTGTTCCGCATTACAGCATCGTTTCATAATGTTCTATTTCGGATCTGGCCAGAAAATTCTAAGAAATTTCCAAAAACGTGGTTTTGCATATTTTAGCTTTTCCGTCTTAGTGAGTATGCTGGGAATTAAACCAACGCCACCTAAATAGATCTATGTAGGTGGCATTGACTAAACCCCATTATCCCGGGGTTATTTTCAGTCCATAATACCATAATTTTCTTCCAAGAGGATGGCAATACTGATTTTTGACGAACGAGCAAAATTAAATGAATGTCGACCGGTAAAATTTGTTGTGAATTCGTAAGAGTGAAATATTTCATGAGTATTGTTTATAATACATTTACAAATTAATATTAATTTTGGAAAACAAGTGAATACGAAGAAAACAAGAACTATAAGAATTACAAGAGAAAACATTCCTTAAGCCTGCAAAGATCGATTTTCAATTTAATATGACTTGCAATTTATTCACCTTATTCACAAAAATATAAAAAATAGTAACCTTTTAATATGTATGGGAATGATATTATATTAGCATTAGAGAATAGTGGGGAAGAACAGCTCATTTATGTTTATATTACAAAACAAAACGTAAAATATATACCTGAACAAAAGTCTAACTAGTCGCATTATTCATACTTGCAAGTATTTTTTACGGCCATTATAATTTTGAAATTGCAATATTTCCAGTTAGTATCCAGTATGGAGGTAATATTGTGTGTTGGGAATTTTTGAACGGGAGTATAACATTAACAGCTACGACGATTCAATGGAAGTCCAACTCCAGATACTGTAAGAATATTTGAATAAAGCTAGGCATGAAATAAATGAAGTATAAAAGAAATTTCTAGCAGATAAAAATACTGTTAAACGGTTTAGAGCGTCAGTGACGCCACATTGAACTAGCCTATACTAATATATAAAGACAGAAGTGCGTTGTCTTCCAGCGCGGTAATCTCTGAATCTACTGAACCAATGCCGATGAAACTTTTGTGCTAGCATTCTTTAAAGGCCTGGAGTACTATAGGCTACTGCATCAATGCCAATAGTTTAGCTGCGCGCCACCAGAGGATGACGTCTGAGATCTACTACTGATTTCATCAATGTCCAGAATTATTGCGAAATTCATTAGAGTTTGAATAAGGTTATGTAATGTCCCTGTGTGAATATTTGAAAGAAAGCCGTAACTGAAGTGGTAAAGAATGTCAATGTTCATGTATTGCTGTGTGTCCGTGTTATATACTAAGTGGCAAGAAATCATTGTGAGTTTGAAAGTGTTTAATAATTGAGGTAGGTTGAGAGAATAAAAAGTACAATAATATACAGTACAGAATATACAGTAATGTACAATGTAAAATATACACCTATCGTATACAATCTAAACGTCTTCTTTTACAGAAATTTGTGACAACTGAATTGTTTGACTAAACGACTGTCACAAAATTGTCAAAACACATTTACAAATGCTAAGAGATGGGCAGTTTACTAAAATTTTGAATCGGTTACTCAGAGGGAAGATCGACTTACAGAAGTACTTACTCGCCCCATTAAAAACAATAATGGAATAAGGGGAGAAATGTGAATAATTCTCTAAGCAGTAGGGCAGTTGTTCATTAGGACTCTCAATTTGACTATTTACACAGTTCTTATGTTCAAAATGGTAAAATGGAAAATATGTTCAAAATGGTGTATATGTTTTCAGTACATTCAGTAAATTTTTTTCTTCAATATGCGAAGGCAGTTTGAACAGTGGTGTCTAATTTAGGAATGATCATTTACATATTAAGACTAATCTGTACAGTTTTTTGTCATATTAATTGCAGTTGTAATTTTTTCTTCTACATGCGAAGAAATTTAGTGCAGTGCTTGGTAATTAAGCAATGGTCATTACAATATGAAGACTAATATGTGCAGTTGTTTTGCATGTTACTGGTTCCTAATGAATGAATGGATGAATGAATTCATATATATTTTTCAATAAATAATTGGAAAAAATTAATTTATCTAAAAACATTTTGTCTAAGAAAATCTGGGAGTCCTTTGTTTCTATTTTACGGTATTCATGTTCATATTGGTAAAATGGAAAATGTTTGTATGTTTTCAGCCCACGCAGTAAAAGTTTTTTTTCAATAACTTCATTTACATATTAAGACTAATCTGCGCTATTATTTTGCATATCAATGGCTGCCAATGAATGATTTCATCCATATTGTTCCATAAAATATAGGAAATACTTAATTTATCTAAAAAAGTTTTTCTGAGCAACTATATAAATCTGGGAGCTCTTGGTTTCTATTATTCAGCTCTCACGCTAAAATTGGTACAATGGAAAATGTTTATTTACCTTCAGTCTACTCAGTAAAAGTTTTTCTTCAACATTTGAAGTAGTTTTGTGCAGTGGTATGTATTTTCGGAATGACCATTTACATATTAATTTACATAATAAATCTGCATATTTGTTTGCATATCAATTGCTGTTGTACTTTTTTCTTCTATAAGTGAAGAAGTTTAGTGCAGTGGGTGATAATTATAGAATGATCATTTATTTATTAAGACAAATATGTGCTTTAGTTTTGCATATCAATTCTTCCAATAATTGAATTTATCCATACTTTTCTATAAAAAAATGGCATAAATTAATTTATCTAACAAAAAGTTTCTCTGAGCAAATAAGTAAATCTGGGA
This sequence comes from Teleogryllus occipitalis, assembly GCA_011170035.1. Classification (NCBI taxonomy): domain Eukaryota; kingdom Metazoa; phylum Arthropoda; class Insecta; order Orthoptera; family Gryllidae; genus Teleogryllus; species Teleogryllus occipitalis. The sequence continues at coordinate 14,483 of BLKR01015712.1, read as the reverse complement.
GTTCTTGGTTTCTATTATTCAGCTTTCCTGCACAAATTGGGAAAATGGAAAGTAATTTATGATTTTGTAAACCCAGTAAAAGTTTTTCTTCAATATGGGATGAATTTCTGTGCAGTGGTATGTAAGTTAGGAATGATCATTTACATATTAAGACTAATCGGTAAAGTTGTTTTGCATATCAATTGCTCCCAATGAATGAGTTCATTCATATATTTCTAAAAATAAGCAAAAATTAATTGGTCTAAAAATATTTTTGTCTAAGCAAATAATATCTGGGAGTCTTCGGTTTCTATTATTCATATTTCAGGATCCATAATCTCTATCACTTGAGATAAAATAATGATGCTAATATTGTTTTGTTATGTGGCTCAGTGCATTGTCAATTTATTATTTACACATAATATAATGTTGGTGGATCATTCGTTTTCTATTGTATCAGTCATATGATGAATTGATTTATCTGAACAAATAAGTTTTATACTACGTGTTACTATCACACAGAACATTAAACATATGTATTTTTGTCATCTTTAGAATTATAGAAACTGGTAATTATGTTTCAGAATAGATACAAGTATTTTCATTTATTTTTATGATTATGAATCATCAATTACATTTTGACATCTATAACTATTACTCCGGATCTTCCTACTACCGTACCCGTGCATGAGCTATACTATGATGTTATACTCAGCTTAAAACAGTAAGTGCTTTCAAAGTCACGAGTTGACAGATCAATTTCAAAACTTTTTTTATGAATACAATAGAAGAAAAAATATAAAAATAAGATAAGTTTAACAACGTGACAGTTTTGATAGTGTTGGAATATATAAAACTCCACAAACATTTTATATGTGAGTACAAGTATTTTATTTTGAAGTTTACATTTGTTTACATTAGTTATAAAGTGAATGTTTAGAAGCTGGAACTTCAAATAAGAAAAATGTCATTATTTGTGAAAAGGTGAGCGAGGTAATCTGGAAATTTCCAAATGGGGGTCAAGAGAAGACAGCTATTGTGGCATGGCCGGGCAGAGCATGGCAGGGAGTAGGGCGGAGAAGGGATACAATGGAATATATAGAGATAGGTCCCGCTGCAGGTCAGGAAAAGATTGAATTCCTCTTCCTGTATAATAATTTACTGTAATAAATGCCTGAGCAACGCCAGGTACTTCAGCTAGTATCTATATATTTAAAAAAATAAGGTATTCTGCCATGGCTTCGTTTAGAGCTTCTACTGAACCGATTATTGTATTTTTTCTTCTGAATGAAAGAATATGATCCCTAGATGTGTTATCAGATATTGTTGGTGTTGATTCACCAACATTTACGGTGTAAATTAATTAATTAAATCATTCTTTAATAGTACGCTTATCAATAGTCAATTGTTTTCTTTCAAAGGGTGGCAGTTTCAAAATCGATATACATGAGTCCATAGATGTGAGTCCACGCTGCTTGATGTTTTGTTTTGATTGTTGAGATTTGTTTACAATTCGTCAAGGTTTTGTTTCAGTGTAATAATTCGCATTTTGGTGTTGACGGTTTGCATGTATTTGCTTCTGTGGTGTATTTTGTAGAGAACATTCACACAGTGGGTTTTTCTGGATTGTAATACTTTAGTGAAGTTGTTTACAGGTTATGTCGAATTCAGAATCGTTGTCCACGCGCTCCAAAAGACGCAAACGTACATTAACTAGACGCAGGGAAAGAGAAAGTCAACGTAGGTGTCGTGATAGTGTGGTCATTTCGTTTTCTATTGGGTCATTGTCTATGAAATGTGTTTTGTTCTACTTTGTACTTTCCATGTGAGAGAAATTCTGCAAACGATTTACTCTGTGTTGCTTAAATGGGAAAATAAGTATACCTTCGAGCAATATGCCAGAAGAAATCAAACAGTTGTTTATAGGAGATGATGACGCGTCAAAAAACTTTAGAAATAATATCCTTCAGTATAATAGTGCTATATCTTATGTGCCGATATTGCATTGCCATCTGGTCATGGGCCATACGTCTTCAAAATTTTGGGAACTCATCACAGAATATCTTTGTTATACCCTCAAGATCCAAACAATGCAAAATATATTGTGAACATTAGTCTGGGTACAGTATTTTAAATTTATCTCAGATCTCACCGTCAAATTTTGACGGGTTCTCTCTAGTATAAGTAAAAGAGAATGTCCATATGTCTATCGCATACAGATGCAAAAATTACTCGACCGATTGCGCTGAAATTTTCACATATCGTTCTTATTAGTTTCTAGAGTATTTTAACTGAGGTTTGAATTAAATGGGTTATGTGGGGCGATTTGTTATGTCATGAAGACATGCCAAGATGATTCGCTCAGTCTACCTAAGCGCCCCTGAACAAATGCGCTAGGCAGCCCGCCGCACAGTCAAGTATTAACTACGTTGGCTGCATATTCTGCCCCTGCAATGGTGAAATATCGCTCAGAATTTCAAAACACGAAATATGCTTGGACGTTATTTCGGATAGGTAAATCAAATTTCTCGAAAACAGTGTCGTTTTAATCCCATACCCAAACTTTAGTGGGAACGTTTTAACGAAAAGATTCGTGACGGCCCTGTCCAAACCAGGACGTAGAGCAAACTCATACTCGGGTGAGTGTTTCACCTATTAGAATTTTTGTATAGCGTAGCGAAGAACGTGATTAGTAGGGAATGGATTTTCATGTAAATACATATTTTTACAGGGACGAGATACTTGCATTCACTAATATTTGTTAGACTTAACACGATATTCTGAACGAATTGGAACCATTTTTATTTTACATATTTTTGTATAATTACATATTTTTTACATATTTTATCTATTGATACGTATTTCGTTATATTTTAATATATTTATAGGTTGAAAATGAACATTTCAAATGTGATGTTCGAAATATGTGTTGCTTGAAAACTTTGTTCCTGAAATACTAAAAAAATACACGCAATGCGCTTGTATTAACGCCGGACCATCGCTATTAATTGTCAAACTTACCTTCCCCCGCCCCCATCTGCTTTTTTGAAGCCGTGTAATCGGGATCAAGCATGAGCGGATGTAGTATGTGAAGCAGAATGAACTTCAACCACTTGCTTACTCCTGTTTCATAGACCCCATACGTAACTCGATAAAAAAATCCAAATCTTTGTCTTATCCCTTTTCTAAAGTTGGTGCGGGGGACTATGCTCCCTTTACCTCCCTTTTTTTATCACAGGCTACACGGTACTATTCACTTGAGCGCCGACTCCTCGTAAACAACATTGTATATAATACGAAAGTATTATATATTTCGGATTAAACTAGCGAATAATTGCTTCTGTAGATGTAAAACTTTCTTTCAGACTCTCTAAATCCTTGTTAAGATGTGATCGGCAACGTACTCTGCTCGGAAAACTCTTGAAGAATGGAATTGTAAACATTATAACGAATTTTTATATCACATATTTCCTATTTTTCCTACGTATTGTTGCAAAAATAAGTACATATATGTACATATTTTGCTTTTTTATTACAAAAAATTCCGTTCCCTAGTGGTTAGCAACTATGTGATGGGTAGATTAGGAAGTGTAAAAAGAGTTTTCGGACGTTTAGTTGGGAATGGAAGTAGTTCCCAACTGTGGCCGCAAAATGTGAGCAAAATGCTACAACACCATTCGAAGTTGTCCGGTCCCCCAGCAATTGATCTGTTATTATGATGTGGTGTTTCCATAACTTTTTTGTTGAAAATAGTTTCTTGAAGGCATATAATATATGGATATATTTGTTTTTTTTTACGAATTGGTGTCATTCATATCTAGCAAAAAATCTATTAATATTCTATTGAAGGATGGTATACATGTTTATAAATTTATTATTACTATCTATCAGAACATCTCCAATTAAGACGAGTCTTGTTCAATATCGTTTGGTTTATTTTTAACTAGCGTACCTGTGCGAGAACTCTCGCATGTTAAATCCCCCATCCTCTTCCCTATTTTTCCATTAAGCTTGTAATATGTCTTTATTCTTCAAGACCCTACCGGAGCGGCACGGTAGGTCGGCGCCGGATCTTGCCATCCAGCGGGGGAAGATCACCGCCATCTCCCGAGAAAAAACATGCACTACACTAACGGGACTAATGACCATAGCAGTTGACGCGCCCGGAAACATGAATCAATCAATCAATTCAAGACCCTGTTATCCTTCGTTACGTGTTCCGTATGTCTCCCTGTTATTGATTACAATGCAATATACCCTTGTCAATACAAGCAATTGTTATTGTCTCTATTATTGAAAATTGCAAAATGATAACTTGGCAAAACTTCAAAATTGAAGATAGATATTTTTGACTTGAACAAAATCAGTACTAAAAAACTTCTTTAAAAATCTTTTACATGATTTTAAAAAGATCATGTACAATGTTACGAAAAAACAAATATTTTTTGCCTAATTTCTATTTGAGGTTAATGTACATTATAAAAGAAAACAGTCACTCAAAAACCGCTCTCAAGTTTTTCTTCAATTTTTTGCTCCTATAGAACAAGCAACATATAAAGTAATGGCTTAGGTCTCATTTTCGGTGAAGCCTCTGCGATTTCAAAAATGGCAAAAGTTAGACATAATGCCAGAAAGTATGTGTTTTTGTAGAACCATTAATTTAATCTCATTGTGGAGTGCCTGAGCGAGAAATTCATAAAAACGAGCCTTGGTAGCGGCTGATGGAAAGGAGAGTGTCTGTGTTCGCATTTGCTGACGATCTGGTGTTGTTAGTATACAGGTAGAATCCCCCAGAGGCTCAAGAACTCATTCAAATTGAGGTGGAATATCTCGGTATTAAATTACCATTAGTTAAGGGTCCATTATTATAAATTACACATTTGAGTGATCCTGATTCATTGAAGATCCACATTTGGAAATTTCATACTGAAAAATTGGTTAAAAACGAATCGTCAATCTGCCCGTCCGTATGTGGTATTATCTCCATAAATTATATTTCCAGATCGATCTGGCGAAACTCGGGGTCCTGCGAATTTGAAACAATTATTTTCATTTTGGGGATTCTTTCATGATGTCCTAACAGTTTCATAAAATTTGTTTTGTGGTAGCACTCCCAGTTTTTTATGACAAAAGGTTCTTATTACAATTACATACCAAACAGCAGTTCTAAAAGCTTTATTTCCTGCATATTTTACATGCTTTGAAAGGTCTGATCGTGTTTCAGAGGTAATTACTAATGCTGTTCATTACAAAAATATTTTTATTGATGATACTTAAAACTGAAATATAATATACTCAACAAATTTGTTGAACATTAGAGAGCTATGGTTATAACGTTTTGGTGATATCTTTAGCCCTCTCCATTTTCAGGACTTTAGCTTGCATATTGAGTCGCTCTCAGCCTGTTAAGTTTCATGCTTTTAGTTTCAACAAAGATTTTTATCGCTTCTTTAGAGGAAACATTGGATTTTCTTTCCTTCCAGCCTACCGTCCCGTTTTTTGTGCTATCTGAGAGTATTGCTTGGCTCCCAGCTTTGAAAGTTTCTACCTTTCAGTAGCTTATTTCATTTTGTTTACTGTTCACGTAATATGCTGTTTAGTTTTTTCTCCATTAAAAACATAGTGAAATGTAGAAAGGATATTGTGGTTCATAATTATTGTTATTCAGCGTTTCTTTTCCTTTTTACATTGTCTTAACGTTTTCCCTGCTAATATATTTTTCTATTGTTCTTTGCGTTCATAACTTTTTCGTAGAACGCAACAAGCAAAGGTGGCTCAAGGTATCAACTGATGTCACTGAAGTGCCGCTGATCGGGAGGTCCTAGGGTTAGGATCCCGACGGTGGCAGGATTTTCGACTCTCGAGAGCTGCTGTCTGGAGGACAAATCTAGCGGCCGGCTGCTCTCATCGACAGTTTTCCGCGGTTTCACGCCTGGCGTATGTCGGAGCAACAGACCATGGACCGCGCGCGGTCATTCCTTCCTCTTCATTGCCCCAGCCTCTCCTTACTCTCACACACACCTACAGACTACCACACATTTCGGGAACTTGTCCCTGCTTGGGAGATGTCCCGCTAGGGGAGACACCAAGAGGCCGACCTTTGGAAATGAGTGGAGCTGGGAATTTCAGGAATTTATTTTACCTAAAATAGGCAGACAGAAAGCATTTATTTTTACTAAAATAAGCATGAAAATGGCATTTATTCTAGCTAAAGTCGGGGTACCAAAAAGCGTGTACAATGAAAAATTACATTCAAAAGAAATTATTGTAAAAAAATGTATAATTAAATAATGTTTCACGTTTTTATTCTAACTCTAAAATTTACATTAGCTCATAATGTGTAAGGAAATGATATTTTATTTGTAATCTTTATGCTATATGACCATATGGCTACTAATTTGGTTGATTCGCAACGCTGTCTCTTCGAAGTGAGATTGTGGACTCTCTTTTTAACCTTGGAACGTCATCAGTGAAAACGGAATTACATTTTTCGTTTTTCTCACTTGTGTAATCGCCAGCTCTAAGAAGAGTACATCATAAACATGAAAACACACAATGAACACAGGAGTCCAACGACCTTAGCAGTTTACACGCCAGGAAACTGTAACAAATCATTCAAATCTTAGAATTCAACTTTTGCTGAATATAAGTTTCTCTGAATGCCATTCATCTATGACAATTGAGTTTGGAAAATGTTTTAATTAATTTTTTTTCAGTACTATATTTGCCCTTTGTTCCGTCCTCGATTTCTTTGAATCGTTTTATTTTATGAAAACTCTATTTCGAATTCACGCGCAATAGCCTACGAAAATTGTTGAAAATGAATGTGAGTTTACGTTGAAATCATTTCGGCTCCAAAACTAACATTTATTGCGGTGCTAAAATTTTATTTGAAATTCGCGGTTGGAGCGTGCGCTTTGTCATGAAAATGTGTTGACCCAACACCTGCCCCGAATACAAACAAGCACAGCTATCGAATGTGCTCATAACACACTTTGATTTGAATAATCCGTTCCAAATCATCTGTTTTGGAAACGGTAATCCATAAAGTGCATATCGCAAAACACACAGCACGCGAATTGAACCAAATGCGTATAGCATTAGTGTCAGGCGTGACATCAACGTTATCGTAGACAACCGAGAAACATCTTAAGCGATTTACGTCGTTCTGTACTAAAAATACTATGTAGGAGTAGACAGATAATAAATTGTAAAGTCAGTACTAACTATCACAACTGGTTATTGATGGTTAGTAATTCCAAGAAAAAACAATGTACATGATCTCTGTAAAACCAGTAGGAAATAAATTTATTATTATTATTATTATTATTATTATTATTATTATTATTATTATTATTATTATTATTATTATTGTGTTTGACCGTTCTTGTTTTTGTAATATGTAATACTTCAATATTATTTCCTTTAAACCCCGAGTTTTGAAGCTTTCGCAGACGACTTAACAGTAATTTGATTACAGTCAAATCCTCCTTCAAATGAAGCACGAATGCAGAGCAAACCGAGCCTTCCTCACATTGAATGATTTCTGGCTTTTTATCATCTACGAATCGAATCTTCAAGGAGTAAGCGGAAGCATCATAAATGCTTCAATAACAATCATCAGCTTATCATTTCCAAGATATAAATGTCCCATGCATTGCCAAAGGCGAGGGCACTCCGGCGCCCAACGGTTAAAGTTTGATTTTATTGAGTTTTTAGACTGTTTTGATAAATTATTAAATATAATGAAAAACACACAAATGTTCATTCATTTAACGAAAACACATTGCTCAATTTGTGGCACTACAAGTGAACAAATCGACTCGCACATTGATATTTGTATTTAATAACAAAACTCGTTACAGTTTTATGTCAAAACAAGGCGTAAGTATCTTCATAATATATTAATGTAATAAATTACGTATATTGTACTAACACAATATTACTGTTTCCAAAATATATTCTGAACGTTTAGTTATCGAGTGAAGAGTCCTTATTTTTTATTCACAGCCAAAGGCGCTGTATAAACGCGTACTATAACAAACACTTACGAAAAATATATTTTCAACAAAAAGCACATCAGATAATGCATAAATGATTTTCAGCTTTCTAGAAAATTGAAAGCTATAAAAAACAAAAAGCCATCGCGGCTTCTCTGAAACCCGCCCTGCTAGGGATAAGAGGTCATTTTGAGAAAAAAGATCCCCGGCGTGCACTAGAGGCTAAATACATCAAAACTAGCTAAATGTGGCGTCTCCAACGCTTTATACTTTCTTTGGTTGCGTGACTTTCGTTTTTTCGCTTCAGAGCCTTCTTTGTTCAGTTCAGATGTTTTGTCAGCGTTGCGAACTAACCACTTATATTTTACAATTATTTTGATATTGAGCACGATTGTTACCTTTGGCTTTCCGGAACTTCGGTAGTGTAATAGTCAATGGATGTATGATGAAAGATCTAATGTAATTATTTCATAAAATTGACTTCGTCAAGAGTTATTTCGAAATGTTTTTCATCTAGTACATAATTTTAAAACCAATTTGAAAACCACACGGCGTTGTCGACAAACACGCATTTATCTGTTGCGTCTCCGGGTCACTTGGCCTACCCTGATTTACCATATAAGAATGATCACCTTCTCGATATTCTTTGAAGACATAACTGATCCCCGCAGTGCAGACGCAGCGACTGGCTACATGACACCACCAGGCTCTTCTCGGAGACGTGCACTCACAGCCGCCTGATCCGGCAACTCATTAGGCCCTCCTCTTAATTAGTTCATTTTCCAAGAAAGGAAATTCTTCGTTTTGGTATTCTCGTGTTCTTATAAGACGTTTTCTTTGCATTCCTCTACGCCTACGTCTTTCTCTTTGTCTTTCCCTTCGTCTCTCTCTTCGTCTTTCCGTTCCCCTCTTCGATTCCATCTACGTCGGTATTTGTACACTTAGAAACGTAAAAGTGAGAAGTCGAACTTAAGAACGTTTATTCATTCTTTTGCATAACTTACAGTTTTGTTTTCACTGTATTATACTTGAAATTCTTCAAATTTAATAAGTTCCAAGGCAATACTGTTCGTAGGTTTCTGCAAATTTATTTTTAAAAACATGGTAATAGGTTTACGGATATAAATTGAAATTTGCCTTGCAATTCAAATGTTCAAATTACCTCCATTTATTCACTTAAAGATATTAGTATCAGTGTTGCCAACGTCATGACAGAATGTTATGGCGTATTGAGCGAAAAATGTCATTAGTTATTGGAATTTAATCAACGCCACTTTCGTAGACCTATTGAGGTGGCGTTGCTATAATTCCCTGCATACTTACCAAGAGCGTAGAGCTAAAACACGAGAAAACACGTTCTTGGAATTATTTTATAAGTTCTCCTTCAGGAGACCGAGACGCGTTGAATGACGACTCGTACCGTATATCTCGATTGGTGCATGGGAGATGGTCTAATCTTCAGTAACGGAACCACACATCCACACATTGCACACTCGAAGAGATACTCAAATAGTATGTGGGGATGCATTGGCAAGAAAAATAAATTGTTCTGCAGGAGCAGCCTCACCGCAAAGATACGGGAGGGGTACAGTGTCCCTGATATAGAAGAGATGCCAAATAATAGTTCAGCGGTTGACTCTCAATTACGATATCGGTAAATAAAATATCATTAAAATATATTACTTCCGAATGTTTTTTCACGTTTTCAAATGCTTGCTTGAAAACAACTTTACTTCTACTACGGAATATAATTCGAAATTGTCGTTGATTAGTAATAAGTGTTACCAACCACAAATTACGAAGCCGACTTCACGCCAGATGTAACGGGCCGTGGATAAGTTACGTAACGCAAATTTGGAGTATTTTGAATACCCTCTCCCCCTGTAAGGCACCCGTAACGCGCATTTGAACCCCCTGAATAATTACATCCCTTCCCAAGAAGTACAAATAAATTATATCAAAGAAAACAATTGGTAGTAATTTTGTGTTAAATTTTAAAATTTAAGACAATTCAAGTCATAATTCATTGGCGGTTCTGACTACACTTAGCAATAAGATTGGAAACACGTGTTTTGTGAAGAAAGAATGCACAGACCTCAAAATTTCTTACAAGCCGTGCGCACGTGGTCGTCGTGGATGACGCATGAGTGACAATCTACTGCACGAAATTAATTGGATTCTAGAACATACGATAGATCAGTTTTGTTTTCAGAATGTTTTCCTCGTAATCTTACAGATTCAATAAAAATATTAAAAATATACTTACATTTATTGTAACAAATTTACCATAATAACTTTAGTGTATTTACGTTTTTTATAGTAATTAATTAATATTTTAATGTTTTGATATAAGACAGAAAATAGTAACAGTTACACCGGATGTCGAAAAATTAAAAATAAATCAATTTTGTCGTAACACTAATAAAAAACAAGAAAACGCTGCCTCAAATCCCCTCATTAGCGTTCGGTAATTTATATATGACCTTCATATACCTCTAGTTAAAAAATCATGGCCTGGAAATATATTTTCTTTGTGGACTTATTCTTGTGTTTGTTCTATCCTTGCTTCTCGGTATCGCTTCAAACTCGCGTAGTATTCAGAGCGTACATTGAATGATTGTTCCAATCCAGTATATGTTCCATAACTGCCGCTTCATTAGCGTCCGTTGTTGTGTATGCGATTTGTAACTGCAGCATCATCTACCAGAAACAGCGCAGAGCCGTGGCAGACAAATAGCCCTTCACGATGGCGAAGCCTCTTGGGATGAGGAGAAATCTAGAGGGCGGCGTGTGTCTCATTGTTGCCGTGGCTGCCTGTTAGTGCGAGAGAAGTACCGTGGACCGCAGTTTACCCCCTCTCTCTGGGGATGGAGTGGGGAGGGCGACGGGAGTCGTGCAAGAGGGAGAGGCCAAGAAACCCTCCCACAAACCCGCTTTGCCCTCCACAAGCTACGAGCACCTTGCTAGACGGGGTACGAGCTCTGCTATTCAGATGTTAGAGGCTAACGATGTCGGTAGATTAAAGAAAATAGTATTAATAATTAATTACACATGAAACATTGAATTATGTTTGTTTTAAAATTTAGTTTTTTTAATATTTATTACGTACTTACGAGAAGTTAAGCTAACAGTTTATTTTTCCTTTTTGTGACTATGTATGTGTTTTCGAAAACACGTCGAGAGAATTATTGACTATATCTAAGAAAATACTCTTGAACGTAAAAATCATACTCCGTGTTTCATTAAATGCCGTATATTAGACAAATACCACGTAATGTAGCTTACTTGAAGGAAGTGCAGAGTCGAGGCAAGTATCTACTACTTAAGGCTATCGATGGATCTCGAAGCATCGAAATGCAAGTATGTGTAATGCCCGTAACGCATCCAACTCTAAATGTGATGGGAACTTGTCAGGTACTGATTGCGCTGGATAGAGTGGTTTGCTACTGATTAATTTTAAAATATGTTGCTGGACAAGTTTTAATTTTTTTAAATTTCCTTCCTTCTTTCTCAATAAATTTTCTCTTAGTCCACTTTCCAAATGAAATGTTTACGAATCAAGCTGACAAGTATAGTGAAGACCAGTGAAGTATGGTCACTTTGACGGAGAACGGAGAGATTGGATTGCTTCGGCAAAAGTAGTGTAGTCCATGCGTGGTTGATCAGGTCCAAAGTACGTATCTGACTGTAATCGGGTAACATCCCAAACGCAAATGTGTGCTCAGGTATCCTCTTCTTCTGCTCATAATAGCTTTGATTGTCGCTCACGTTAGCAAAGTACACGAAAGCGGAAAATCTAAAATTAATCTATCGTCGGAATTGAAGTAAATTTTGTATTTAATACGTATTTGACACGTATATAAAAAGCATTACGTAATACCATGTGGTCTGGGCGGAAAATTCTAACGGCCGGCTGCTCTGATCGGTAGTTTTCCATGGTTTCTCCGAGCAACACTAGATGAATGCCGAAGCAGTACCCTAACAAACAGGCCACGGACCGCACGCGATCTTTCCTTCCTCTTCCTTGTTCTATCCTCTCCCCTTTCACACACAAACTTATACTAACATGCACTACACTACCACATATGCCAGGAGACCGGTCGGAAGTTTAGAACTTGTCGTAGCTGGGTCGGTGCCCCGCTGGTGGGAGATACCTGGGTCAGGAAAACCCCGCTAGCCGACGGTGGGTCGGCGTCGGATCTTGCTATACCATTGCCACCTCTCGAGCAAAAACACGCACTACACGTATGTGACTAATGACCATTCTAGTTGACGTGCCAGAAATCACTAACAATCAATCAATCTCCGGCGCTTGCAATCCCACGAGCGCGTCGCCATTTCCTCCCTGGTAGTTTCGCGCTGTTTCCGCCCCCACCACCGCAGCGCTGCCGTCGCTGGACCAACACTTGCACGTGAGAAGACAATTGAAAGTGCACGTTCCGAATTTCGAATTATCAATTCTTGAAGTTATCCAATACAATCCTTCGGCTCCAGAAAGTTTTTTTCAGCCTCACGACTTGGCGCGAGTCTCAAATTTATTGATTTTTGTCGACTATATTCATTACTTAATGTTTCTGTGGTTCTGAGTATAAGAGGTTTGTGACAATAAGGTAAGTATAGTTTTATACAAAAGCGTCTAATGTTTTATATTTGATAAGCATAATTTATAACCTATGAAACGTACCAAAATTAACATTGTCACCTCAACCAATTTTATTATTCGAATAGCCCTTAATCAGAATAATACATATTTAGCTACATATATCTTCCCATTATTGTTTTCCATTTTAATTTTTTAACTAAATACACAAGAATTAGCAATATGGTAAGCTGTTAGATGTTTTGGATCGCCGACGTCTCTACTGCTTAGAACACCGGTTAGGAGCGACCCGCGGTGTGACAAACAATTTCTTTTTTCACTTCCGAGTATCTTCAATGCCCGGTCGATCGAGTCGAATGAGTGGCGGTCATGGCGGTATCACGGATAGGTTACGTGGTGTTCTTCAGTTGCCTCTGCATTTATGTTATTCATATATATTCATATTAAAACATCCATGAGATCTTTATATATTCCAGATATTTGCTTAATGCTAAGGCACTGGCATCATGATAAAGAATAACTCCAGTTTCATCGGCGATCTCCCGTGATATACTATCTTCTTGTTGAATCTGACTTTAACTATTTAACTAGAGACGCAGGATATGGAGTCAATGGGATTCGTTCTCGCCCTCAAACGAATCGGATCCCGATGTCCCGGAGCACTTCACAAGAATTTCGCTCCGCAGAGGAGCAAGGTGACAGACCGCGACCTCAACAGTAATTTCATCAAATTTTCAATTAAAATTTAGGTTGCTGCGCAAAGCGAGGTAGGGCCATGGTGCTTCAGTGTTACAAAACCTTACAAGCTAAACGTAAAATGTTCAATACAAATTAAGTGTGAGTTTAAGAGCAAGAAGTACGTCCAGAATCTGAAATTGCAGACTCCATTGTACTTTTGTACCAATACACCTCCTCCAGTGGCTGTTGATGTGAGGTTTATATTGTACACACATTTCTTTTCACATGTGGATTGCGGGAGTCAAACCTATTTCTCCATGTTGAATTTGTGGTCATCAAAGAGGACTCTCGAAAGGTTTTTTCGGAGTTCTACCGTTTCTGCTGGCTCACATCACGATCGGACGCAACATTCTTATAGTACAAAGAAGAGCAACGAAACAAAATAAAACTAAAGCAGTGCTTGTACATTTTGTGTCCTTGCGTCATTCTCCTTAGTATTTGTGTTTATTAGTCCAATGCTTTTTCATACATCACGAATACCTCCCTCGCAACAAGAAAGACCTATTCGTAATGCTATGAGCGCCCTCTACAAATCAGTACAGACAATTGTGAGTGTGCTGGATCAAAGAAGTGAGGTCTTTGGTACTGGGATACACTTTGAGTAGTAAAGATAAGGTCCCCATCAGTGGTATTTGAGATTAAAAACTACAAGCACCACAATCGCCAGCGCCAAATTCAACTCCAGTGCCACACACCATCTGAGTGGTCTCAGTCCCAGCATTTCAGTACTAGTGATTAGCAAGCTTCACCGGGAGGTCCTAGGCGTCCAGTCCGATTATGACGAATTTTGACACTAGCTGGGCCAAATACAGCCAATATTTGGAGGTGAATTGTAGTGATCGGCTGCCCTTATCGATAGTTCTCTGTGTACCTTCTCATCAACATTAAGTGCATGCTCTGCAAGACGGACAACATACTACTCGCGCAACTTTTCTTGAACGTTGACCTTGCTTCTCCCTCCCTTGAGCAATAAATAGTTGAAGGCAAAAGCTCGCAGCGAGCACTGATGACAACATTTCAAGCATTCAAATTTCGTTTGCGCGAAACGGAAGCTAGTCAAAGCTAGTAGTTGCTTTCATAGTCGAGAACTTCTTTTCATCTTTATTACCATTATCTAACTAAATGGATGAGGCAGGTTCAGGTTCTTCAATGGAAGCACCTAAAAC
>BLKR01015711.1:0-55033 GCA_011170035.1 Teleogryllus occipitalis | reverse complement strand
TTGTTTAGTCCATTGAACTTAACGGCATGCGATTCAAAACTGAACTGCTTCTTGGTCGGGATTGAAAACGGAACGTAGATCTGCGTTTGTTTCCACTTGATATTTCCTGCTGTATGGACGAAAAATGGAAAGGATAATTCACTGTAACATGTCATATTGGTTTACTTAGAATTACATTTGATCGACCCCAAGAAAAATAATTCATAAATCTTCGAAAATGAGACGTGCGCCTTTCCCTTAAGATATCCTTTACGCTATTCGGGGGCAAAGAATATGTCATTGATTGATATTTTCATGTTTTCGGGCGCGTCAACTGCTTTGGTCATTAGTCCTGTTAGTGTAGTGCATGTTTTTTTCTCGGGAGATGGCGGTGACCTTCCCCCGCTGGATGGCGAGATCCGGTGTCGACCTACCGTCGGCTTAGCAGGGTTTCCCCCTAACCAGGACTCTCCCACCAGCGGGGCACCGCCCCAGCCGGGACAAGCTCTAAGCCCCCGACCGGTCTCCCGGAATATGTGGTAGTGCCGTGCATGTTAGTGTAAGTGTGTATGTAAGGGGAAGGAAAATTCGCGCGCGGTCCGTTTGGTAGGGTACTGCTCCGGCATTCGCCTGGTGTTGATCGGGGAAACCATGAAAAACTACCGATCAGAGCAGCCGGCCGCTAGAATTCTCCTCCAGACAGCGACTGAATTCGACCTAGCTGAAAAGCTAGTGTCGAAAAACCTGTCGCCGTCAGGACCCGAACCTAGGACCTCCCGGTCAGAGACATTGCAGTGACATCAGTTGATGCACTGAGCTACCGCTCCCGATAAGAATATGTGTATATACACATCACACACAGAGGTGACCTGTCATGGGATAGCTCCTACTATCGTGTCGCACCTGCTTTTGCCCGGCAAGCAACTCGGCGTGGCATGAACTGAACAAGTCGTAAGTTCCCTGCAGAAGTATTGAGACATGCTTCCTTTATATCTGTCCACAATTGCGCAGAAGTTGCCGGTGCAGGAGTTTGTGCACGAACTGACCTCTCAATTATGTCCGATAAATGTTCATGACGGGCGATCTGGGTTGCCAAATTATTCGCTCGAATTGTTCAGAATGTTCTTCAAACTAATCGCGAACAATTGTGGCCCGATGACATGGCGAACGGCCATCCATAAAAATTCCATCGTTGTTCGTGAGCATTAAGTGTTTGGAAGGCTGCAAAAAGTCTCCTAGTAGCGGAACATAACCATTTCCAGTCAATGATCGGTTCAGCTGGACCAGATCCAGTCCATTACATGAAAAAACAGTCCACATCAATATGGAACCATCACCAGCATGCACATTGTCTTGTTGGGTCCGTGGCTTCGTAGGGTATGCGCCACATTCGAACCCTACCATCAACTCTTACCAACTGAAATCGGGACTCATCTGCCCAAGTCACGGTTTTCCAGTCGTATGGGGTCCAATCGTTATGACCTCGTGGTCCGGCATTCGCCTGGTGTTGATCGGGGAAACCACGAAAAACTACCGATCAGAGCAGCCGGCCGCTAGAATTCTCCTCCAGACAGCGACTGAATTCGACCTAGCTGAAAAGCTAGTGTCGAAAAACCTGTCGCCGTTAGGACCCGAACCTAGGACCTCCCGGTTTTGCCCAAGAGAGGCGCTGCATGCGATGTGCTGTTAGCAAAGGCACTTCTGCTGCCATAGCCCATTAAAGACAAATTTCGCCGCACTGTCCTAACGGATAGGTATGCCTAACACCGCTGCTCTCAGTCATTAAGGTAGTATGTTCGTTAGATCGACCATGGTTCACAGTACCTCAAAAAATACTTTAAATGAACGCAAAATCTCTGTTCTTCAAGATGGTAAGAAAAAAGTGCCCTTACCGGTCTAATTTTTTAAGTATATAATTTTAAATTAGTACAGGCTCTTATGGAAAAACATTCGCGGGTATAGATTTTTCTAAGTTATTGGAGAAGTTATACGGTGAAAGGACTTTTTTCTTTTATTCAATGAGTAGAACATTTTTTTAGCAATCAGGTGGTATTAACTAGTATACTTTGCCGGGTATTCTGAGGAGTAATAAATAAGACTGGAGGTGCTACAGAATGGCACAGACTTTCTCGTAGTAAAGTATTCTAATTTCCTTGGTGTGGAGTGGATTTACGGACTTGCCCCGTCCTCTTGCTAGCTGCCATCTATCGTCGCCCATTTTTGTGATATTTTCTCAACTTTTCAGTTTGCAAATAGAAGAACCGAAGTATTATTTTAAGAATATTAAAAAAGAGTAAATCTCATCTTCCGCCGACCTGGATGGCCGAGGTGGCTAAGAGCGAGTACCGACTCAGCGCTTCGGTCCGAAGGGTCGCGGGTTCGAGTCCCGCCTTGGGCATGGCTGTTTGTACCTTGACTTTGTGTGTGTTGTCGCGGAGGGCCTCGCGTTCTGCTGACTCCAGATCAGAGGAGCCCGCAAGAGTGTTTGTCTAGTGTATGGTCGAATATGCGTCCCTTTGGGACGTAAAGGGCAACCGGCTGTCGGCTGGATAAAAGCCCTAGAAAAAAAATCTCCTCTTCCTAAATGACAATTTTCATTCAAAAATGTGAAGCCGTTTTTCAGAAAGTGGCAATTAAGGAATACTGTAAATGCGAAATTTGAAGCTCTATTTCACAGGCATCTATTGACGTTTCGAAAACCTTCATTGGAAGTCATTTGAAGTACTTCCACTTACAAATGCAATAATGTATACAAATGGATGGAAATGCGCATATTAAGGGCGTAAGAGATATTTAGAAAATACATTCGTGTAATTTTTGAAAAAACAAAAGAATATACGAAAATAAAATTTGCGTCATATTAAACAGTGCCATTACCATTATCCGTTGGAAAAGTTGGAAGAAAAATTTGGAGCCATTTTTGAGAAAATGGCATTCGAGTGTTTCTGAAAATGCGTAAATTTGAGCTAATTTTTACAGAAAACTGTGGAGTTTTCAAGAAAATTTGTATAACATTATGTAAAGCACATGTACTCATAAATATAATAATGTAAATAAATTGCCTCTAGTATAAATATTAACGATGTGAGAGACAAGTAAAAAATATGAGTTTTCTAATTCTTGAAAAAACAAAATAGAGCAATATGGCATTTATGTCACCGTATAGGGTACATTTGGCACTACCCCTACCAAAAATTTAAAGAAAAAATTTGGAGCAGTTTTTGAGAAAATTTTGAAAAAGTCCGTAGGCTTCATGTAAGTACCCCCAAATTTTAAAGATTGTTTTTCAAAATTTCAAAGCTTCAACTAGAGCCAGATGGACAGGGGTTCCTTCAATTTGGAAAAGATCGTACGCATGGGTTTGGCGCTAGTAGTGTTCACAGATGGACGGGCAGACAGATGGACAGACGGACAGACAGACAAACAGACGGACGAACGTTTTGGAAACAAAAATACACGGTATCAGAGGAGCTCAAAACGTGTCATTCCGTTGAACTCTCGAAATCGATTTTCCGCAGCATTACATAACTTTCCCTATAGTACATATATTACTCCGTATAATGCGTATGTATACGAGTAAGTAAAAACTGCTGCGAAATTCATCGTAACCGGAAGTATAGGCTCTCGGCCTACGAGTTATACAGAACAAATCATGCTATTATCGCTATAGTTTCTCTTGGGGTACGAGATCAAACCACCTTAACTTAAAATTTTGTAACACGCACAACCACATTTTTTTTACGATAATCCACTTTCATTGTAAACAATGTGAACTAATATTCAACGCAAAAGGTACAAATTACGGGCGCCCAAATCAATCTAATCTCTATTAGGTATTGCCAACTTTCGAAAATGAATAATTGTGCGAGAGACTAAATTTATTACTAAACATTTTTTTTCTAGAGCAACTATTCAATGCTTCTCTTTTAACTATTTACAAATACTTTCTTAAATACTGTGTTCATGTTTACAAGCAACTATTGTTAATCTGTAGATATAATAAATGGTCGAGTGTTTTATTGGCGAACGAACGAACACGAACATACCACCTTAAGTGAAGGCCGTTGGCCACTGCGTTGCCCGTGATTATGCCTGAAATTAGGTATTCATGGCAAAGTATTGATTGACTGATTGATTGATTTTTTCGTGTTTCCAGGCGCGTCAACTACTTCGGTCATTAGTCCCGTTAGTGTAGTGCATGTTATTTTTCTCGGGAGATGGCAGTGATTTTCCCCCGCTGGATGGCGAAATCCGGCGCCGACCGACCGTCGGCTAGTGGGGTTTCCCCCTAACCAGGACTCTCCCACCAACGGGGCACCGCCCCAGTCGGGACAACCTCTAAGCTCCCGACCGGTCTCCCGGAATATGTGGTAGTGTAGTGCATGTTAGTGTAAGTGTGTGTGTAAGGGGAGATGATAGGACAAGGAAGAGGAAGGACAGATCGCGCGAGGTCCGTGACCCGTTTGGTAGGGTATTGCTCCGGCATTCGCCTGGTGTTGATCGGAGAAACCACGGAAAACTACCGATCAGAGCAGCCGGCCGCTAGAATTCTCCTCCAGACAGCAGCTGAATTCGGCCTAGCTGAAAAGCTAGTATCGAAAATCCTGCCACGGTCAGGACTCGAACCTAAGACCTCCCGGTTAGAGGCCCTGCTGTGACATCAGTTGATGCACAGAGCTACCGCTACCGGTACAAAGTATTGACAATGTGTATATCTGAATATTGAATTCCCTCACAATTTTCGATGTGGAATGTTCCATACGTCTAACTCCAACTATTCCAATTTCGAAGTCTGTTAATATCCGAAGTGCAGCCATAATCACGGCAGGGACCTTTTCATAAGAAACACTTGAGTACAAATGAAAGCTCGGCCCTCTTATACCTTTTGTACCCGATACTACTGCCGTCTGTATATTTGCATATTGCTATCCCACGGCATTTGTCACCTGAGTGTCTATATACACGCACTCTTTTGTTAGCAGGACCCGGCAATATGGGTTTTTCTGTCGAAAATTTGCCGTTTTCCGGCGTACGATTACAATACTTTCTCTTGTAACGATGTAAGGGAGAGAAGGAAAAATTGTTCACTTGAAACACTTTTGCACGTTTAAGTACAGAGTGATTCAAAAAGAAGGAGCAGATTTCAAATGTCTACCACCAATGAACGATAGATACAACGAATCGATAGAGACATATACGACACATCATTGGATACAGGAAAATTTAAAGTTTTATTTTGTACATTCAAGGTGAGCACCATTTGTTGCGCGACAAATCTAGAACGAATCGATTGTCCATTTCTTGCCACTCATGAATTAACTGATCGCTGATTATTGAGTTCACTGCTGCAACAATTCGATCCCGATGATCTTAAAAAGTAGCACGTTTACGTGGTACATGCATCTTGTCTCTTATGAACCACCGAAGATAAAAATCGCACGGCGGCAGATCTGGCCACTTGAATGAACAAGATCATATTCCCCACTTCTTCGAATCCATCGTTCTGGATTTGTGTCATTCAGATTCAGCCGTACCTCGTAGTGAAAGTGATGTGGGGCGCCGTCTTGCACGACGATAAAATCATCTTGATCTTCTTGAATTTGTAGAAACAACCGATTCTGAAGCATGTCTAGATACGTAATTCGAGTAGAAGTTCTCTCAATAAAAAGAAAGGTCCATAAACGTTGTTTATACGTACTAATGGCACTGAACACATTCAGTTTTGGAGAATCTCCTTTAGGTTCGATTACAATGTAATCCCCGTATTCTGACATTGTGGAGATTTCTTTAAAATAGTCTTTCTGAAAATTCTCTCTTTAAAATAGGCTTTCAGTAATAGTGTAAATCTTTCAACATTACAATGACAAATTCTGATATTTTTGGATGATCTCCAGGACGCAATGCCTGAAGTAATTGCAACTTATACGGCTTCTCAAACAGACTTTTTAAGCACACGTCATACCGTTGGTTGCGGAATTCGAAGTTCTCGGCTTCCTCTTCTGGGGGATTTTGTAGGGCTACGTTTGTAGGTCGATCGGGTACGCTCAACATTTTCATCTGAAATGCGAGGGCCATCAGTACTTTTCCCTTTGTATATGCAATCTTCTACAAAATTCTTGTGTGATTTGTAAATCTGTTGATGACGAGGGGGCTCTTTGTTGAATTTGTCACGAAATGAATGCTGCACTGAAACAATTGAATTTGCTTGTTTGCTTCTTTGCAAACTGCAGCACACAAAACATGGCGTCACCATTTTTTATAAACAAACTACAGCGCCACGGTTGGCACGGAATGGAATTAATAGGTAAAAGCTTAAAAATTTGAATTTTTCTCTATCTAGTGATATGTCGTATGTGTCTCCATCCACTCTCGCTCTTTGGTGGCGGATATTTGAAACTGTTCTTTCTTTTTGAATTATCATGTAATATTAAAATATTGCATAGTTGTTACAATTTATGCGAGAAAGTACGTGTTGTTGTCTAATTTGCTGGAATCCACTTTATAAGCAAACTAGTTCTCCCCGTGATGTAAAATTATAAATACTAGTGGTCACTCAGTGGTCAAAATTCGACTGCAATTTATTAATTTTTTACGTCGTTGAAATTCTTTTGTCAAAGATCATACCTGTATAGCCATTAAATATATATTTTTAAAAAATTATTCTATTACGTCATCAGCTAGAAAGTACAAATATGTCATTTGCGAGGATGCTTTTGCCATAATTCTCTGCAATAGCTAAGACATTTGAAAACCTATGAAATGCTACGTATTGTAACATGTGGATCACTGGATTTCTCGTCCCTCCCGCAGCCAACAACGGAAACAGGTCTTGTGATTTCAACCGCCAACAGAGCCAAGTCCTTCAGAAGTAAAACGTTCCGTCTCCAGTACCCTTTGTTTGTGTGTAACGTTATGTTAAGTGTAAAAATATCACTATGAACTTTTGTAAAAAGTAATATTGTTCACGTGCGAAAATTATCATTACTAATATTAATAATATCCTTTTCAGGTTAATAAATGCAAATACGTGAAGTATCTTTCTCTTCAAGGCTAAGCTTGAAAAAAAACGTCTAAAATTTTTCCCTTTGTAGATTAGGGCATACAAAACAAACCTCATGCTCTCTAGGGGCCACGAAATTCAGGTCTTAAGGCTCTAAAACGCATCGTTTCCGAGTTAGGTACGATGTAGGATAGTAATGTGTTGCAGCGTAATGTGTTGCGGCAGTAATGCACATTGCATCTGCACGTTACATTATTTCATTTTTTATTTGTAACACACTGTGTGCACATTTTTGCTTTCAGCATTGCTTCTCCACATAAAGTTTCACTATTCGAAATCTTACTCTCCCACTACACGCAATGTGCTTCAAAAGGGATACAATTTTTCTCTTCATATATTAATATTTAGATTATTTGAATGGTGGCTGAATTTTAAACATTACATGCATTTCTGTCCGTATACCCATCCTGCCCTCCCCTGTCCTGTCTGTAAACCCTAAAATATTTCAACAATAACCGTCCTGTAACCTCTTGTTTCTGTAACTGTTTCTGTGCGTAAACGTTCTACAATATTTCATTATCAGACTAACATGCCAATTTGCACCGTCCAGGGACGCGGCGGCGAGTGGGCGCATGCCAGCGGCGGGCGGGCCGCCTGCCCCGCATCCCTTTCACACCTGAGCAGCTGGCGACGATGGAGGCGGCGTTCGCTCGGGACCACTACCTGCGGGCCGCCCGCGCCGCGGAGCTCGCCGCTGCCATGCAACTGCCGCCGCTCAAAGTCAGTGGCCCCTCTTGCATGCCCGAGGCGATCAAGTATACATACACACGCAACGTGTTTAATAATAATAATAATAATAATAATAATAATAATAATAAAATCCACAGAGGCGTCCTTCAGGGTAATAGTCTCAGTACTTACTGGTTTTGTCGTGCCATGAATCCCCTCTCCCTCTTGTTGGAAAACATGGGAGTACGATATGAACTGAGAGGCCTAGGAAAATATAATGTAAGTCATCTGGCGTACAGAAACGATATCAAGCTGTACTCAGGAACCGTTGATGGACTTGAACAGCCCATACAGGTCACCGAAAGATTCTTCACCGACATAGGAGTGCAATTTGGTGTTGAAAAGTGTAAAATCCAAAGCATCAGTAAAACTAAACTAATCAGCGCAATAGAACACGAAACCATGTCGAGAGAGACCATCACAGCATTAGAAGCAGATTAGCTCTACAAATACCTAGGGATTCATTAAAACAAGATGGTTGCGCATACTGAAATTAAAGCGAAAATACAATTGGAATTTGTTAAGAGATTGAAAAGCGTATTCAAAACCTTTTATAACTCACAAAATCTTGTAGTAGCAATTAATATGTGCGCAATGCCAATTATTACATTTACGTTGGGGATCATCAAATGGTCGAAAACGGATTTTGAATCCTTCGAAAGGCTTACCAAAGTCCAAATGATCCGCTTCCAAATTCACCATCCAAAAAGCTGCATCCAAAGGGTCACAATCCCAAGAAAGGTGGGAGGTCTTGGCATCCTTGAAATCAACAATAGCCATACAAAGCAGATCATCAGCATGCGGGAGAAAGCTGTACCATTTCATCTAGCTGTACCACTTTATGTAGTGTCTCAGGAAGCAGATGATAAGTATACGCCATTATGCTTCAGCCAAGTTGTAACTGAACTCCAGCAACCATCCTTCGAACGAGAGATGGCAATCCCCGGTAGATATCCAGCTGAAGTAGCCAATTCCAATGTCGACGCTGATATGTCGTACAAATGGCTCAGTATTGGATATCTATATCCCGAAACTGAAGGGTTCATGGTTGCAATACAATACCAAGTAATTGTAACCAAGAATTATTTGCAATACATCATCGAAGATTCAGATGTGCCCTCTGATGATTGTCGTCAATGTAGCGAGACTATTCAGCATATTACTTCAGGTTGTAGTGTACTAGTCTCTACTGAGTATAAGAACAGACATGATATGGCTGGAAGAAGTATCTATGCCCAATTATCAAAATATCATGGTGGTTTAGCACCATGCTATGATACACCGTATTACAAGTATATCCCCAAAATGTGCTTGAAAACAACAGCTACAAACTGCATTGGGACCGAAGTGTACTGACAGATCGAACAGAGGACCACAACAGACCTGACATAACACTCTGGGATAAAAACAAGAAAAAAGTATGGTTTGTAGATATGGCAGTCGTCGATACTAGCAATCTTATCTGAATCAGGCGAAGATCTAGAAATACCAAGAATTGACACATATCGTGAAAGAACAATGGAATAGCCTACAAACAAATCTGTTATGCCTGTCTCTGTCCTTCTTTCAGCAAAGGGCATCATTCCGAAAACCTTAAAGTACTCACTAGAAACACTGGAATTAAAAAGAGTGCCACCATCAGTCTCCAGAAATCTGTTTTACTCAGTACGTGATCATTCGTAAGGAACTTTCTGGGAAGTAATGGAAATTTTTAGGTTCTACAATAGTCAATGTAAATATGTTTCTAAATTGTACACATCATATGGATTTGTTTTCTCAATGACAATTTTGTTTATTGATAGATAATTTAATTTATAATATGTATTAAGAATTTGGAAGTCGTGCTTTGACAGAGGATTTCTGTGACTTCTGTCTCAATACCAGTGAACTGTGCACGATTAAATAACAACAACAACAACAATAATAATAATAATAATAATAATAATAATAATAATAATAATAATAATAATAATAATAATAACGCCGATCCGATAGCCGAGATCGTAAAGCCTGTAGTGCATCGCGGTTTCGAGTTCCGCCTCGGGCATGGTTGTGTTGTGTGTTCTTTGTTTGTTTGTGTATGTCTATTTCATCATTCATCATCATAACTTCATACCATCCCCCAGGGGTAAAAACCTGAGGTAAGAAATGGAATCTGCATTAAATAGCAAGATTCCCCCCAAATGGAATGTTAGTCTGCATGTATCGCGTGACGCAATGACGACCGATTCCCATAAACAAAAATGCCGATCCGATGGCCGAGATTGTTAAGGCTGTAGTGCAGTAGCGGTCTCGGACCAGATGAGGGTTCGAGTCTCGCCTCGGGCATGGTTGTGTTATGTCTATTTCATCATCATCGTCATCATCATAACTTCACCCCCATCCCCCGGGTAAAAATGAAATGTGCATTAAATTGCCCCCACCTGTACAGAAAATGACGTGCACCTACCCCGATATTCAAATCCGAGTCCCGGTGGGATGCACGTCTTGCGTGGCCAAATGATGACCGATTCGCACTATATATATATATATATATATATATATATATATATATATATATATATATATATATATATATATATAATGTCCTAGTGCTCGAGTCCCGACGGTTGCAAATTTTCGATACTAGCTAAATGGCTACGTCGAATTCACCCGCTATAGCGGGAAGAATTCTAGCCACCGGCTGCTCTGTTGGTTGGTTGGTTGATCAGTGATTCCAGGCGCGTCAACAGCTTAAGTCATTAGCCCCGTATTCATTGTAGTGCATCCTATTTTTTTCCTCGGGAGATGGCGGAGATCTTCCCCCGCTGGATGGCGAGATCCGGCGTCGACCTAACGTCGGCTTAGCAGGGTTTCCCCCTAACCAGGACTCTCCCACCAGCGGGGCACCGCCCCAGCCGGAACAAGCTCTAAGCCCCCGACCGGTCTCCCGGAATACGTGGTAGTGCCGTGCATGTTAGTGTAAGTGTGTGTGTAAGGGGAAGGAAAATTCGCGCGTGGTCCGTGGCCCGTTTGTTAGGGTACTGCTCCAGCATTCGTCTGGTGTTGATCGTAGAAACCACGGAAAACTACCGATCAGAGCAGCTGGCCGCTAGAATTCTCCTCCTGACAGCGATTGAATTCGACCTAGCTGAAAAGCTAGTGTCGAAAAACCTGCCGCCGTCAGGACTCGAACCCAGGACCGCCCGGTCAGAGGCGCTGCAGTGACATCAGTTGATGCACTGAGCTACCGCTCCCGGTCCGGCTGCTCTGATAGTTTTCCGTAGATTCTCCTATCAAAACAAGGGGAATGCGGGGATTTGCCTAACGAACGGGCCAAAGACCGGGCGCTATCTTTCCCTCCTCTTTCTTGTCCTTTCCTCCCTCCTTATTTACATACATCCACTTACTGCACGTAACAGGAGACCAGTTGAGTGGTTTCAGGTTCTCATGGCAGGGCCGGTGTGTCGATGAGGGAGATACCTGGAAGTGAAAATCCCCTGCAACCCCACGTAAATGTCGGAGTCGGATCTCACCATCCCACACATTTCCTGGCGATTTTTCCATTGTCGTTTGATAGACATACTTAGTCTTCTTTTCCGTGTATTTAATCTGAAGATTTGCTGTGTTTGGAGTTCATGTATCAATAATTTATGGAACCTGTTTTCTTTAAGAAACACAATATCAGGTCGATTACTGATGATTGTTTCATCGTTGAGAATCGTTACAAACGATAGAAACGATACAGTATACAGTACAAGTGATAAAAACGATTTTCCAAAACACTCTTCAGGTTACATACAGTGCGGTACTCGATCAAGGGTACAGTGCGGTACTAATTGGTACAATTTAATTTTAATTTTCGCTACAGCATCATGCATGATCCTGAACTCTGGCCAGAGAAAACATGTAGCCTGATGCAATGTGCTGTACTGATTCAATTTGTTCACACCGTACCGGCAGTGGTCATCGTTCGCTTGGATCTTTAACAAGCCTATTCACTGTCTGAAATTGCATGTTGGAATTTCTTGGTTTTGTATGGCGATTACGTAACCTTTCATTTCAGGGAAGATCTACCCTGGGATTAAACAGTAGTTCGACGCTTCTGTGTCATTATGTGATTGGCTAATCTGCTTGTGTCTTTATGTGATTGGCTAATGTGCTTCTGTGTCATTGTGTCAGAGAAGACTCTTCCGCCGAAATGTCGTGGGACGGTTACACTTTCAACTGAAGATCTATGGTGGTGTTTTAGGGCTTGCGATAGTAGTATCTTCACTCTTTGGTGAATCTTCTCTGTGTGATATTTCAAGACACAACACTACCACCTGAGTTGCATAAGAAAGCAAGGCTTATGTGTTAATAGCTTTGGAAGTGATCCCTCCATTAAGATCTGTTTTTAAAATTCTTCGTATTCTCCGGCCAAATTCGGTTGTTAGTTTTTTCTTTAGATAATCTGCACGAATATTTTATGTAATCTTTTATGTAATTTGCAGAACTGATGTCGGAGTAGTAAGTGAAGGAGTTACACCTCGTTTATTACGAATTCATGACGTTACGAAACCCAGTTGGGGGATAGGAAGGTTCTATTTCCGTGCGGCCAGTAGAATTTATTATTGTATCGTCGCTCTGAAAAGACTTTTGAATACTTTGGGGGCGTACAAAATAAGAAGGTAGTTTGAGAAAGTAAGGTGTAAAATTATTTGTCAAGTGAAGTATCTCCGAATTGTCAAAATGCTCTTCTGTAAAATTTTCCCAATGTCTGTTACTTTGGGTGGGTTCAAAATATCCGCTTCAAACTTGCAGAACATCGATTTCGATCGGGGAATATCAATTTTAGAGAAAATTGTCTAAATGATTAAGGATAATACCATAAATTAAATGAAAATTACACCTTTTTTCAAAAAAATTATAAATTACTTTTTAAAGATCTGGTTTTCGTGAAATCCTGTGACGGAAAACGACAATTTTTCGTCAGAAAAACCCTCTTATTCCCGTACCCTAGTAACGAAAAAATGAATAAATATTTTTCCTGTATGTAGAGAGGTACTTCCTGAAACATATGGAGCATTCGCAGAAAATTGAATTTGCACTACATTTTTTACCGTCTTTTGATACATGCGAGAAGAAATTTTAAAGAAAAAAATTAAGTGGTTTTTCAGAATTATTTTTAGAAATTGCATACATTTTAAACAGAAATTACTCGTTTCTTAAAAAATTGTAATGACCTTTCTTGAAGAGCTTATTTTGTAAAACGGATTTTGTTTGAGACAAAAATCTCCACCTTCTATTTTGTAGTTTTAAAATGTTAAATGTTTGCAATTTTGTTTGAAAATACGGAGAGTTTGCCGAAAGATGGGACTAGCGCCATATTTTTTCACCGTCATTTGATACATACGAGGTGAAAATATAAAGAAAAATTGGTGCAGCTTTTGAGAATGTTTTTTTAATTAAAAATCTATATATATAAAAGAAAGTCGTGTTAGTTATACTATTTATAATTCAAGAACGGCTGTACCGAGTTGGCTGAAAATTGGTGAGCAGGAAGCTTAGAACCAGGAGACGGACATAGGGTACTGTTTATCCCGCTCGACAGCGTTCCTGTGTGAGAACGCACGTTTTTGCACGTTTTCGCGTGATTTCGCATGTTAGCGGTCATTGTTGCCTGTTGTAACCTGCGCCTGATAATAAAACAAAAAATGTCGTGTATCACACGGTACTTAACTGAAGAGTGCAACCTATGCACCAAAATACAGGAACAATAATTAATGATTAATCTACTTAATTTTTTTATTTGTATTTTCTAATAAACAATTTAACTTAATAAATTCCAAAATCTGCTTATTTATTGCCTTTAACAGCCGGTCCCTATGATTTAAGCTTTGTATTTCTCTCTTAAACAAAAATCAATTCAAAAAAACGCTGTGGTTCGTAATATATTTTTTAATTATCTATTTAATATCAATTTTTTTGAAATTCTTCTTTGTTTGAGAGAAAAACACAAATCTGCAATTGCTTTATTATCACGAGTGCAACAAGGATAGTACAGTTTCTCACAGTGAGTGCGACGCGAGAAAAAGATGGGACCGGCTGTTAAGGCGGAACAGAGTTCGCCGGGTCAGCTAGTTGTTTATATTTCACACAAAATTACGCGAAAACTACTCATATTTTCGAAAAATGGTACAAGGCCTTATTTCAATGTGTTTTTAATAAACAGATTTCATTGAAGAAAAAAATCTATCTCCAATACTTGTGCAACTATCTGTGTGAGGACCTATCTACTTGTAGGAACACGCCGAAAAAAAATTTGCACTTTTGCAATTTTCGAAAAATGCACCATACTCTTAAGCGTCCTTTACGCTATTCGACCACAAAGTTTAATCAGAAATTTTGTAGCCATTTTTGAGAAAGGTTTGAAAATGTATTTGAGGCTTCATATAAAGTACCCTCGAAAATCCGATTACCATTTGAAACTCGCAAAGCCTCGAGTTCGTTCAGATCGATTGGGGAATATCAATTTTGAAGAGAATCAATCGGCTGAACGGTTTAGGCGCTAACGTTGACCACACGCGGATGGACAAACTGACGTTTTGCCATCAATCGATTTTTTGGGTATCAAGGACCCACAAAACATAGATTCTGACTATATAAGACATTAGAGGGAGTAATAAGAATAAGTAATAGAAAGTATTAGGAATAAGCTGTATCCACAATTTTTGTTACCTGGGGCCGAGAATAAGAGTTTTTCACCGTTTTTCGGCGCACGATTACAATAATTTCTCTTGTAAGTAAAAATTGTTTGCATCCATTTGGACGAGTTTAAACTTTTTTTGGGTTATTACTATTGCCTCAATAATGTGACTTGACATATTTCAAGAGGCCATGACAGCTGGCAATAATACAGGCGTCATCTCTCTACACAAATTTGAACTCAAAGAAGACGGACAGGAACGAAGCGATTTTGAACGGAAATTGACCTTAGCATAAAGCACATTTCTAAATAAAATTTTGTACATATTGGTACTTAACACCTCCTAGTATTTCAGTGCTCAAATGTTAACATTAAGGAAATCGTACTGAATCCCTCGAAAATATGGTAACTGAAATCCACACACAGTATTTCAGTAACTCCCGAGATGTGCGTGCGGTCGATTTCCGTCACTCACGGCTAGACCACTTCCCGTGCAGACATATTAGGTGTCATTCAACGCGGTCTCGGCCTCTTGATAGGGAACTGATAGTTTTCGGATCTGGCCAAATGATTTTCAGAAATAACTAAAAACGTGTTTTTCGTGTTGGCGCTGCGATCTTGGTGAATATGCCGGGAATTAAACAAATTAAATATATCTATGTAAGTGGCGTTGATTAACCTCCAGTACCTCAAAATACCAACGTGGAAGAAGGCGAGGAGAAAGACGAAGATGAAGACGTAGTTGACGGCGAAGAGAAAGAAACAGAGAAAGACGAAGCGAGAGACGAAGGGTTGATTGATTGATTGTTAATGATTCCGAGCGCGTCAACTGCTGAGGTCGTTAGTCCCGTAAGTGTAGTGCATGTTTTTCACCGGAAGGTGGCGATGCTCTTCCCCCACTGGATGGCGATATCCGGCGCCAACCTACCGTAGACTAACGGGGTTTCCCCAACCAGGTATCTCCCACCAGCGGGGCACGGCCTGAGCCGGGACAAACTTTAAGCTCCCAACTGGTCTCCCGATACGTACGAGTATGATAGTGGATTGAATGAAAGTTTGTGTGGTTAGTAAGGGCTGATGATAGGACAAGGAAGAGGAATGAAAGATCGCGCGCGGTCCGTGGCCCGTTTGTTAGGGTAGTGCTCCGGGAGTCGCCTGGTGTTGGTCGAAGAAACCACGAAAAACTACCGATTAGAGCAGCCGGTCGCTAGAATTCTCCTCCAGACAGAGACTGAATTCGACCTAGCTGAAAAGCTAGCGTCGAAAATCCTGCCACCGTCGGGACTCGCACCTAGGACCTCCCGGTCAGAGGCACTGCAGTGACAGTTGATGCACTGAGCAACCGCTTCTGGTGCAAAACGAAGGGCATTTTGAAGGGCATGCCGAAAGGCAAGACGAAGGGCAAGTCGAAGGGCAAGACGAAGAGCAAAACGAAGAGCAAGACGAAGAGAAAGAGGTAGAAAAAGACGCAGCGGAAGACGGAGAGAAAGACGGAGAGGAAGCGGAAGAGGAAGGCATAGAGAAAGGCGTAGAGAAAGTGGTAGACGTAGTGGAAGACGTAGAGGAAGTCTTAGACGACAAAGAATGCAAGAGCACAAAAACGAAGGATATCCTTACACGGAAAATAAATTAAATAAGTGGACGGGCTGTTGAGTTGCCCGGATCAGATTGTCGTTGGTACAGTCTCTGAAAAGAGCACAGCCGTGTCATCGAGCCATCATCGCTGCGTCTGGACTGCGGGGATCAGCGTTATGTCTTTAAAGAATATCGAGAAGACGATAATTTTTATATGAGAAATCTGGATAAACCAAGTGACCCGGATGTGTAACAAATAAATCCGTGTTTGCCGACAACGTCCTGTAGTTTTCAATTTTTTTTAAAAAAAATATACGACGACAAATTGAAAGAAAAACATATCGAAATAACTCTTGACAGAGTCAATTTTATGAAACATTTACATTACCTAAGTTTAGGAAAGCGAAAGGCTCAGTATCACAAAATACTTGAAAACTTTAAGTGGTTTCGCAAGGCTGAGAAGACATCTAAATTGAACAAAGAGAACTCTGAACTGAAGAAAGAAAAAAGAAAAAGAAAAATCAAACAACTGAAGGAAGTTTAAAGCGTCGGCGACGCCACATTCAGCTAGTAATGATATGAAGACGTTAACAGGATACTCTGATAAAACATTTAAAATCATTGAGCGTGATGTTAATTAGGCTGATATGTAGGGACGAGAGGAGAGGAAATGTTGACGTAAAATGGTCTTGCTCGTGTACATGTGTTTTAGTAACATTGTTAGGAAGTTACTAAGTTATCAATGCTTCTTGATTTGAGTACTAAAATAGTATATGTTGACATTCAGACGATATACTGCTGCTTACTCTTAGTAAGATCCACGTATCATATTATTATTATTATTATTATTATATTTTCAATTTTCTCGCCTAGCGAGGTGCCATACAGCCGACACCGGGACCTTTAGAGAACCAAGGTGCCTGCTTCGCTTGCAAACTCGGGCGGTGAAGTCAGGTGATGTTATATCAATAAAAACTTCCTCACGATGCGTGCAGTACTCAGGAGAACAGCCTTTTACATTGTATGAATGTGCCAGTTGTTAAGGCCAAGCTTTGCAGACGATGAAGTTAGTTCTTCAGAGACCAGTCCATTTGCAGAGACAACCACAGGAACTACTTCAACAGATACTAACCGCCATATGCCGTCCAGTTCAATAGCCAAGGCCTGATATTTACGCTTCTTCTCGGCAATGGAAGCAGCTATATTTCGGTCTAGAGGAATAGCTATGTCGACTATAATCCCTTTCCGTGAAAACTTGTCGACTCATAGTATGACAGGTCTGTTGGCTTCGACCCTGCGATCAGTGATGACTGCAACATTCCACAAGAGCTTCCACCGTTTCGTCTCCAGAACTGATCCGGCTTGAACTTGTAGTATGGGACCTCCTTCTCTACCATCTCTGACTTTGAGGTCCTGATGGACAACCACAGCAACGTCAGTGTGCCGACTCAGATATTCTGTTTGTGCCAATGCAGAACACCCGCCCATTATGTGTTGGAGGGTTTCGCCAGGTTGATTGCAAAGTCAGCAGCGGTCCTATACACTCATATCCCCAATCACATACCTTTGGTGATTGCGAGTGGAGGTTACTTCGTCCTGAATAGAAATGACGAAGCCTTTTGTCTCAGCAAAGAGGCCAGATTTTTTATCCAGGAGACTGACGTTGCAATGTTCACAGCGTTCCCTTTGAGCTCAGCAGGAAACCTGCCATGTAAACGCTTCTGGGCCCATTCACTCAGCCATCTTCTTTGGTGATACACAGACTCAGAATCTGCTTCAATGAGGTTCAATGGAGTAAAATTCTGGTCCATGGCGCAAATTGCTTAATGCACAACCGTAGTTTTCTGAAGGAAGTATTTGCGAAGATTGATTTGCTTCGCGCAATGGGACACAAAATCCAGAAGACCTCTACCTCCTTTCCGAGGTATGTACAGTCTTGCCACTGAACTGTTGGGATGGTGCATGCGGTACTTGGTAAGAGTGGTCCTAACTTTTCGATTAAGCTCCTGCAGTGCAGTTGTTGTCAAGTGAAGAATACCAAATGTATAGACAGCCACAGGTACTGCCCAAGTGTTGATAGCTGACCTAAGGTTCCTTCCATTTAAAAGAATTTTACAAATTTTTGCGACTCTTTGCAAGACTATTTCGAATATCATGCCTCATCTTTGCTTGACTTGTGCTCAAAAGTTGATGCACGCCTAAATATTTATATGTATCCAATTGCCCAAGTTCTTGGATATTGATGCCACACATCAGGATGAGTTTGTCCGGATCAAGGATTTTCCCCCTTTTCACGTGCACTGCAGCGCATTTATCAATGCCAAATTCCATACAAATAGAGTCGCTGAAGGTCTTTACAAGTTCAAGCAGCGAGGAAAGCTGGTTCTTATCTTTGGCATATAACTTGAGATTGTCCATGTAGAACTGATGATTAATGAGGATATGGGGATATTTGGTGATTTCATATTCCATACCCGAATCTCTTCACATTCTGCTGAGAGGGTTTAGAGCTAGGTAGAACCATAAGGGACTTAGACTATCTCCCTGAAAAATTCCTCGTTTAACCTTCGGATTAGGTTCACATACTGGGCATTTACTTTTTAGAGGCGAAGGACATACAAAAGCCGCGAATGAGGCATTGAGTCGAAGGCCTTGGTATAGTGGATCCATCCAACAGAAATATTGCTATGTCCTTTTTTTGGCTTGTTTGACTACAATACTGTCTACTATCAATAATTCTTTGCAACCTTGAACACCCTTTCTGAAACCGTTTTGCTCTGGTGACAGAAGATTGTGAGCTTTCAGATGGGTATTCAGCATACTAGCTAGCACAGATGTAAAAATCTTATATACTGTGGGGAGACAAGTGATGGGTTGATAGTAACTCGGAGCCTTAAGATTGCTAGACTTGCTTATAATAAACGTAACTCCTTCAGTAAAAGACGCCGCAATGATAGTTGGATCGTTGAATGAGGCTTGAAACCACCTGGCGAAGACCGCGTGAGTACATGGGAAATACTTCCACCAAAAGTTTTGTATCCCATCAGTACCTGGTGTTTTCCAAGTCTGCGTCTTCCTGATTGAATTGAAGATATCTTTCCGTGTAATATTAGGCGAGCACATTTGTGGTATATCACAACACTTCTCTTCCTCTTCTGCTATCCAGTAAGCTCCATCATCATGGGTCTTAGGAATGCTCCTTATATTACTCCAATATTCTCCCATTTCGCGCAGCTTTTAAGAACTGTTTCCGGCAACATTCTTTGATCTTTGAGTTGCCTGAAAAATTTCTTCTGGTCGCATGAATACATAGCATTCTGTTGTCTTTGTTTCATTGCTTTATGATATCTTCTTATACGACACCCAAGGGCTGCGATGCGCTGTTTCAGGTACTCAAGTCTGTCTCGAAGCCTCTCCTCAAAATTCGGCTGGGTTCTTCGAATTCTCATCTTTCTTTCAATCGCCAATCCTTTCGCTGCATTGGAGACCTTTCTAGTTGCCTTTTCAGGAGTTGTAAAGAAGGCTGTCAGTGAGCCTATGTCTCGCCGGAAGCTTTCGATCTTGCATTCAATACGTCTCAACCATGGGGGTTTGGTGGGTTTAGCAGACTGTACTGCGTCTTTCGACGTTTTCAATTGATCCTTTACAGGTTTACCTAGTCCCTGTACAACAGCAAGGGCTGCGCAAGACACATAGCTTACGGCTTCCTCAAGCGATGTCGATTGTTCTACATCAACCTTCAACAAGTTATTGACAGCTTCCATCGCTGCATTTGTACGCGGGCCGTATCCCACTCGTGGGATCCATGGTTGGGAGGATAAGGGGAACCATGATAGTATGTCTTCACGGCTTCGTAATGCACAGCCCAAGAGAATTGCTCAGACACTAGGAGACAGGATTCATCAGAATTCATCTCCACAGACTCCTGATTAGCTTGTGGATCTTCATTATTTCTTCCTTCATCAGTCACATTCCTATTCTCAACACATAAGGATGCTCTTACATTCTCTCTAATGGTATTTATTTCTGCATTCGAGAGAAACTTCCTTACAATGATGGTGCGCTGCTGGCCGCACACTCTCTGCTCGGATACCGGTATGTCCGGATGCAACTTTAACCATTCTTCGTGAAATCGCGTCCTGTATCCCTCCATGTCCGCTTCAAGCCTGGTAGCCAAAAAGTACGCATGCAGAATGGAGATATTTAACTCCTTAATCCAATTCATGCGCTGGCGTTTGTTCTGAGGTCGGGCGGGGTGAGCTCTTGTCTCAGCTGCGAACCCCAGTATTTGTTTGTATTGTGGTCGCCATAAGTGGTGCAGCGCCACACCTCGGATGGTACGAGGAGGCTCCACTGCTCTACGCTGGCACACTAGCACATCACTGGCACACTATCACTGCGAGCCCGGTGCCAGAACTCACAGCGCCGCCTTTATTATTATTATTATTATTATTATTATTATTATTATTATTATTATTATTATTATTATTGTTGTTGTTGTTGTTGTTGTTATAGGCGCCTCTGGGATGGCTCATGGACAGCGTACTAGCTTCCCTTGCTGTGGCCGCGGGTTCGATTCCCGGTCGAGGCAAAAATGGAGTTGTAGCTTTCCTGTTAAAATCATTTTTTAAATTAATTTAAATCATCTCAGTTTCTATCGCTGTGCGACGAAGAAATATTCAAGCAGGCAGATCTTGCTAGTTACGGTGAAGAAAATGTCATGTTTGCCTCATGTCGCTCTTACTCCCCAAGCATGGGAATTTAACTAGGCCCAGGCAAGGGGGACACCATTTGCTGGTCGGTGAAGTCGGACTACCGACCCAATAACGCCAAATACATACATACGATATTATAGGCGAATTCTTCCCATAGATGGAAGACGCTAGTCAAGAGACTTAATGATTTTTTTCTCTCCGTTCTTCTTATTGTTCCAATAGGCTTTCATTTTTTCGAGAAAGCTTCCTTTACGTTCTTCCGACCACTTTGGTCTCGATTGCTTTTGTTTTGGTTGTTCTGTTGCAACTTCCCACTTGACCATTTCCGGAATGAAGGTGTCTCTTTCTACTTTTTATTATTATTATTATTATTATTATTATTATTATTATTATTATTATTATTATTATTATTTCCCTACATAATGCTGTTTCATAGGGAGACCTGGTTCACAAATAACAAACGGTTTTTCGCCAAGTGTGTTATTTGCTATTAATTTAAGAATCTGAATTTAGAAAGTTCCGGACAATGCGGAATGTAAAGCCTTCTGCATTAATTTTAAAAGCCTTGGAGGGATATCAAATTTTGAAGGTTTTCTATGAAATGTTTTTCTATAAGGCGTTTATTGAATAAGTATTGGGAGAATGGATATTTGGTTCTGTTTTCATTGATCTTTGATTCGAGATAGCTGTACTTATTTTTTCCGATAATGCTTTTTCAATGTTCCTGTAGGAAGGAACTGCAACATCACCTAGAGGTGCTACAGAATGGCACATACTTTCTCGTAGTAAAGTTTTCTAATTTCCTTGGCGCGGACTGGCTTTACGGTGTTGCCCCATCCTCTTGCCAGCTGCCATCTATAATCGTCCAAAGCACCTTTTTTGACATGTTCTCAACGTTTCGGTTTCCTAATACTAGAACCTAAATATACCTTCAAGAATATTAAAGAATAGTAAAACCTCGTCCTAAATAGAGAGTATCATTCAAAAATTTGAAGCCATTTTCAAGAAAATGGCAATTAAGCATTACTGTTAAATGAGAAATTTGAAAATCTTTTTCAAATAAATTTATTGCTTTTCCAAAAAATCCATTTAAAGTCATTTGAAGCACGTCCACTCACAAATGTAATAATGTATACAAATTCATGGAAATGTGCATATTAACGGCGTGAGAGATATTTCAAAAACATGCCATTTGTGTAATTTTTGAAAAAATAAAAGAAGACACCAAGATGAACTTAACGTCATATTTTTTAAACAGTGCAATTAGAACTATCCATCGGAAAAATTTGAAGAAAAAATTTGGAGCCATTTTTGAGAAAATAGTGTTTTAGCGTTTCTGATAAATCCGAATTTTGAGCTCATTTTTACAGAAAACTGTGGAGTTTTCGAGAACCTTTATCTCATATTATTTAAAGCATATGTACTCATAAATCTACTAATGAGGTGGAATGGCCTCTAATGTAAATATTACCAACATCAGAGACAAGTCAAAAAAATATTTTTGTAATTTTTTAAAAAAAAGAATAGAGCAATATGGCGTTTGTGTCATAGGATAGGATGCATTTGGTATTACTCCTATCAACAATTTAATGAAAAAAATTGAAGTCGTTTTTGAGAAAATCTTATTTTTGTAACTTTCGAAAACATCTACGAGACCTTAATAAAAGAACTGTTTATGAACAACACATTTCATTTCTAGGAAAAATCTTTATCTTCAATTTTATTGTTGTTGGAAGACGTTGAAAAAAATTCAAACTTCTGAAATTTGTGTCGAGAATACCTAATTTCATAACCACGAGCAACGCAGTGGCCAACGGCCTTCACTTAATGTTCGTGCCAGTCGCCAATAAAACACTCGACCATTTATTGTATTGTTGGAAGACGCAGAAAAAAATTAAAACTTTTGCAATTTTCAAAAATTCAGAGTTAACTGTGAAAATTGGACCTATGCCACCTTTATAACTGTATTATACTCTATTCTTTCAAGAAATTTAAAGAACAAATTTGGATCCGTTTTTGAGAAAATTTTGAAAATGTTCGGGGGGCTTCGTGTGAAGAACCCCCAAATTTTAAAGAATGTTTTTCCATATTTCAAAGCTTCAACTAGAGCCAGATGGACAGAGATTTCTTCAATTTGGAAAACATCGTATGTGTGGTTTAGGCGCTAGTAGTGTTCACAGACGGACAGACGAACGGACGGATGGACGTTTTGTGGAAAACCACTTTTTCGGTAGTGGGCCCAAAACGTGTATTTCCGTTGATTTTCCGCAGCATTACCTAACTTTCTCTATAATACGTATATTACTCCCGCATATACCTATGTATACGAGAAAGTAACTAGAGATGCTACAGAATGGCACAGACTTTCTCGTTTTTTCTAGTTTCCTTGGCGTGGACTGGCTTTAAGGTCTTCCTCCATTCTCTGGCCAGCTGCCATCTATCGTCACCGAAAGTACATTTTCTTGACGTTTTCTAAACTTTTCGGCAAGTTAATAGTAGTATCAAAATATTAGTTCAAGAATATTAAAGAAAAATAAAATCTCGTTCAAATTAGATGTTTTGATTGAAAATTTGGAAGCCGATTTTAAGAAAATGGCGATTAAGCATTACTGTAAATGCGAAATATGAAGTTATTTTTCACAGGAATCTATTGAGATTTCGAAAACCTTCATTGGAAATCATTTGAAGCACTTCCTCTTACAAATGTAATAAATGGACTCAAATCGATGGAAATGTGCATATAAACGGCGTGAGAGATATTTCAAAAAAGTACATTTGTGAATTTTTTTAAAAAAAGAAGACACTAAAATGAACTTAACGTCATATTTATTAAACATTGCAATTAGCACTATCTATTGGATAAATTTGAAGAAAACTTTTGGAGCCATCTTTGAAAAAATGGCGTTTGAGCGTTTCTGATAATTCGGAATTTTGAGCTCATTTTTACAGAAAACTGTGGAGTTTTCGAGAAACTTTATTTGACATTATTTCAAGCACATGTACTCGTAAATCTAATGGTGTAAAGAAATTGTCTCTAAGATAAATATTACCGACGTGGGAGACAAGTCAAAGTTAGATTTCTGTAATTTTTGAAAAAACAAAAGAATAGAGCAATACGACGTTCATATCATCGAATACGGTTGGTTGGGCACTAACCATACCAAGAATTTGAAGAAAAAATTTGGAGCCGTTTTTGAGAAAATCTTTTAAAATTTTTTTAACATTGCAAATATTGCACGCTCTATTGCACAATAACTACTAAAATTTTCAAAAAAGTCTACATGACCTTAATGAAAGAACTATTTATGGGTAACAAATTTAATTTGAAGGAAAAATCTGGGTCTTCAATTTTAAAGTTGTAGGAAGACCCCCCCCAAAAAAATTCAGACTTTTGCAATTTTCGAAAATTCAGAGTTAACTGTGAAAATGGAACCTATTCCACATTTATATCTATATTATACTCTATTCTTACAAGAAATTTAGAGGACAAATTTGAAGCCGTTTTTGAGAAAATTTTGAAAATGTCCGGGGGACTTTATGTAAAGCACCCCCAAATTTTAAAGAATGTTTTTCAAAATTTTAAAGCTTCAGCTAAAGCCAGATGGTTAGGGGTTTCTTCAATTTGGAAAAGATCCAACGCATGGTTTTGGCGCTAGTAGTGTTCACAGACGGACGGACAGACGAGCAGACAAGACGGACAGATAGACAGACGGACGGACAGACGGACGTTAAAAAAAACACTTTTCCGGTATCAGGGGACCCCAATATGTGTATTTCCGTTGAAATTTCGAAATCGATTTTCCACAGCATTTCATAACTTTCTTTATACTACGTATATTACTCCCGTTTATACTTATGTATACGAGAAAGTAAAAAGTTTTTGGCACCTTGAGATTTATCACAATATCTGGCCGTTTATGCTCTAGAGTCTTGTGCGTCAAGATTGTGCGATCAAAATAAATTCTGATCTTTTCATTTTCCAACACAGGTTCAGGTTTGTATGTGTAATAAGGGCCACTAAATTTATGGTTATTTGCAATTTGTTGGTGTATGCGATCTGGTTATGGCGCTTTGTGTAATCTGTCTGTGCGAGAGTTGCACATCCTGAAATTATGAAATGTGATCTTTATTTTTCCTCCACACGTTACATCTGCGTCATTTATCAGATTGGACCTTGCGATCTTTTTGAAGAAGTTTTCTGTAGTTTCGGTTGGGAATAACTTCATCTTGAATGGCTAGCATCAAACCCTCAGTTTCAGCATATAAATCTCCATCTCCTTGCCATTTTACAAAGGCTGAAATGTCTGTGCATGAATCATAAAGGGCGCGATAGATTTTACCATGAATTGGTCTTGCTTTTGTTTTTCTGTTTGAAAGATAGTTTCTTGAAGAGTGTCCTGTTTCAGTTGTAGAGGGGTAACATTTTTATCTGGCAACACAATTGCTTGGTGTATCAATGATAATTTTGATTTATTGAGGAAGTATTCTCTAAGTGAAGTGATGTGATTTGATTTGAGTGTAGTTGCTGGATGTCAATTATGCTTCTACCTCCCAGGCTTCTCGGGAGGATAGGCCTCTCTATACAAGATTTTGGGTGACACTTATTATTGTTATTGTTATTGAATCGGCCATTTCTGACCACGGTACACGTAATCTTCCGAGGTCCCAGAGGTTTACGTGTGCAATTATAGGGATCAGCTTTATACGGCTGTATTCCTTGATAAGACAAGGTTGTTAGCCTGGAATTAAGAATAATGAGATGATAAGATGATAATAAGGGTGTGAAAGGACGATCACAAATACGGCCATGCCTACGCAGGACTTGAACCTGCTTCCTCCTCGGCGCTGACGAAGGCTGCCTATTGTGGTTATTGTTGTTTTTATTATTATTATTATTATTATTATTATTATTATTATTATCATCATCATCATCTTTTTTTGCTCGCGAATAGGCCACCTTGGACCACGCAGGACATGCACTTGCACGGGCTCAGTATCATTTTTATCACGTTGCAAGTCTTGCATGTAACTAATCAGGGGAAGCTGAATCCGATTTTTATACCCCAGGGTCGTTAGTCCTGGGGGGATGCAAGATGAAATGATTATGATAATGACGGATGAATGGACGGCACACACAAACAGACATACACAAACACTCCCATGCCCGAGGCGGGACGCGGGCCCGCGATCCTTCCGGCCGAGAGGCAGCTGCTCCGATTAGTTGCCTTCAACGACAGGGGGAGGTCCCGGAGTGCTATTCTACTAAAACCCCCGACACCACAGGGGGCTTGTTATTATCATTATCATTATCATTATTATTATTATTATTATTATTATTATTATTATTATCAGTGCTTGATTTATGAAATGTTAGGTCCTGAACGCACCCCAAATTAATTATTAATTTTATAGAAATAATTATATATTTACAGTATAATTTAATAATTATTCCCGAGATACCAGAACGCCGTTCCGTCTATTGAGAGAACAAACATATAAACTCGTCTTAGCCAATAAATTTCAATATCATCAAGTATCGGGTCCCATGTGACCATACAACGCACAATTAAAAGTTTTGCACCGTACAGCAGTGCCAGTCTGTGCCCAAATAAGTAGCTGAATTTTTAGCCTTAAGAACACTTAGCAAAAACCTTCGACCAACTTGGGGGAAAAAGGTGGCTCAAAGAACACACAAAACACTAATTACAAATAAACAAATCAAACTACCTACAGATAATGTTTCTATAATTCTTATTTCCAATATTCACAATTGTGTAGCCGATGGCGACATACAGTCGAATTTGACTGTACATAAAAATCCATCCTCAACTTAAATATCTTAACTTCAGTTTGATTGTGAGCGTCAGTTTTCCATGTGAGGATTCGATTCGGTACTCAATGACCAATTTAATAAACATGTTGCGCTGGTGGCGAGATTCTAACGATAGAATGTTACTGCGTCACGCAAGTCAAAACAACAATCAGTTTCATTGGCCACTAATTAAAGCTTCTACAGGTAAGCAACAATCCAATAAATTCAGAGTTGACTTAAAAATAGTCTGACATTGCCTTCAAAATAACGTGACATTTTAATTGATAAAACCTTCGCCACTGGACTCACAAAGCATTTGAGAGCCAACTTTGGGCTCATGAAACTTATCAGTTGCGATAAGAACACCGATTTTACAATAAATGATGTCTCATTTACAAAATAGAAGTTTAAAGTATCGTGTACCACTGTCACTGTCACCTCCATTGCCACTGCTACTACTACTTTATATATACTTCACTCTGTCACAGTTTTAAGTTCAAGAATTGCGTGGGAATACGTTCCGGTTTCGCAATACTATCTTACGTTGCGACGACATAGCTGGTCAGCACGACGTCATTAAGCACAATTGGGCGTAAAGCGGGAGGTCCATTCCAACATTTATGTGGTTTGGTTCAGTAGCATTTTTTCTGCCGCTGGCCATTAGTTTATTACTTCTATTGTTATTATTGATATTGTTGTGTCCGTTCCTTACTGTTGCAGGTAAAAGTTTGGTTTCAAAATCGACGAGCTCGACAGAAACGGGAAGAGAAAATCCTCAGTTCATCGTCACCTCAACAAGATCTCCGTTGCTCAACCAGGCTACAAATACAGTAATCACACCCTAAACATCAGGCTACTTCCACATTTAACATAAACTGGGACCTCTACCGTGTGCTATATACTTCGCCAATGATTTCATGTTCTCTTAAAATAGCGTACGAAGAACAAGTACGTATTTTGGCGCTCATCTTGAAAAATTAATACAAAAAATTGGACTTTGATTTATAGATGCGAAAATCTTATGTGTTTTCACAGTGCACTTGTTTTAAATTCTTTACTACTACTAGGCGTTCGTTGCAACATTTGTATGCATACATTATAATTGAATTGGCATTTGGAGCCATTTACATCAAATTTACCGGAAATATACTCCTACAAATTCTATTGGATTGCCCAATTCATTTCGGTTTCGGACACTACTCTGGAACTGAATGTATACATCCTTCACTTCAAACTCTTTTCCAATGAACATATGCTGGGCTTATAACATGGGTTTCACAGATATATAATTAGTTCATGCAATTTGAATGTGGTGTAGACACTGGATAAGATATAAAAACAACTCAAATAGTAAAGTATAATATTATTGATAACAGTTTTGGAATTTAATTTCTTTCTTTCATTTATTTATTTGTTTGTTTATTCATCTCTTTCTTTGAAAATGAAATGTGTTCCGCAATCGAACTCCTCTCATTTCATATAATCACAGTAGTAGTTTAAGATTCTGAAAGTATTTTTGTTATATTTTAGTTTGCCTAAAAGGTTATTTCACCATTTGATTGTTTTAATATTTGAATTTTTTCAAAAATATTTATGCTAAAAATAAAGCAAATAAAATATTACACTCTACTTCATTCATAGTAATTTTACATTTAAGAGTTTTCTAAAGGTTTATACAATCTCGCCCTTACTTTGTAAGGGGTCGTCCAATAATTACGTAAAGTTAATGAGGGGGAGGGGGTTGAGGCACCGTTTCGCTGCGTTACATAGGGCAAGGGGGTCATAGTTCAGTGTTACGTAATGCTGATATTTATTTTTAAAATTTTCCAACATTTGCTGAAATAATTCCTTCCATTCAGTCTCCCACTAGAACATTAAAATATTAACAAATCAACTTTAAAAATAGAAAGAAAAAATGATGCATCTATTGTTACAATAAATAGAAATATTTTTTCTTGGATGGTATATTGATTCAAACTGTTAGATTACGAAGAAAATATTCAAAACTGATCTGTATAATATTCTAGAATCCAATTAAATTGACGCAATAATAGTTTAAATAGACTTGGGGCACATGCGTCTTTCACGGAGGCGTGTGCACTGCTTGTTGTCAGAAAATTCCTCGCTTACGCGTCTTTCTTCATTCAAATATTGTGCCAACGTTATTGTTAGGCGCAGTCTACATTTTAATTTTATTTCTTTAAATGGGTGGTGAGATCCTTGTCGCGTTGCAGGTACACTACACCGAGGAGAGATGTATAAAAAATACTCCTAATTTGCGTTACGTAATTTATGAACGGCCCCTAAGAAGAGAAAGTATTGTAATCGTATACCCAAGAAAAGGGCGAATTTCCGACATAATTTTTTTACCGGGTTCTGGTAACGAAAAAGTGGATAAATTTTATTTCTTTACATAATAAATAACTTCCTTTAACACGTTGGATAGTCAGAATCCATATTGTTGGGTCGATCGATTTTGATAGCGAAAACTCGATTGACGGCAAGTCTGGCGGTCCATCTGTGGTCAAAGCTAGCGCAAAACCATTCGCCCGATTCTCTCCAAAATTGATATTCTTCGATCAATTTAAAGATCACTCAATGCCCCCCGATTTTGAAACGGAAATTTTGAATTTTGGGGGTCCTTTGGGTGAAGCCTTAATATTTTCAAATATTACTGAAGAATAATTCCAATTATTGTTTTATTAAAGTTTGTCCTCGGACATTGTCAACATTTTCAAAAAAATGGCTCAAAAATTTCTTATTACTTTTTTGTTAGATAATGTAAAGGACGTTTAAGTGAATGGCGCACGTATCATTTTCGTTGAAACCCCTGATTTTTCGAAAAGTGCAACAGTTCAGATTTTCGGAATCTTCCTAGAACTACAATGTTAAAGATAGATATTTCTTCTGACTGAAATCTATTTTCGAAAGACAGATCTTCAAATAAGGTCACGTACAAATTTTCGAAAATATGAATAGATTTCGAGTAATTTTGTGTGAGAGGCAATTTGAAAACAATTTTACACAATTATTATTTCAAAAACGATTCCACATGTTTTCTTTAAATTTTCTCTTGGTGCTAGTCTCATGTCCGTCGATCTCTTTGCATTTTCGAAAACTGCAAACTTTTGTAAGGGTAAGGGTACAATTTCTTGAGAA
Organism: Teleogryllus occipitalis; assembly: GCA_011170035.1. NCBI lineage: Eukaryota > Metazoa > Arthropoda > Insecta > Orthoptera > Gryllidae > Teleogryllus > Teleogryllus occipitalis. The sequence continues at coordinate 25,337 of BLKR01015711.1, read as the reverse complement.
AACGAATCGTTTTCGCATAATTTCTGCTTGAAATTAATCCGATTTATAAAAACATTTTCTCAGAAACAGCTCCACATTTTTGCTTTTAAATTTGTTCACGGACAAAACAAAGGACGCTTAGAAGAATGGCACATGTTTCATTTTCGTTGAACTATCTGAATATTCGGAAATTTCAAATTTAGAAATTATGCGAGAAAGTATGTGCTGTTGAGCGCCACTAGTTTACATTCTCCTCTTCTCCTAATTCATGCGATGGCTACATAAAATGAGGAAAAACAAGTTTTATGATTTCCTGACTACAAAAAAAAATTGATTTTTCTTGTTCCTATGCCCATGCGCAAAATTGTCCTAAGTTGATAAAACTGTTTCCTCGGATAGCGTAAAGGACGCTTAAAATATGCCACAGATATAATTTTCTTTAAAATCTGTGAATGTTCGAAAATTGCTAGTTACCTACTAACTTTCGCACTTTTCAATAATGACTCTTATAATGGCTGTCTTCTTTGGTCCTATTCTTCCATAGACGGAAATTAGGCGACCTAATTGGGTTTTCTTAGGAGGACTTAAAGTAGTTTCCCGTTGCTTTCCCTGAAAGTGGTGTTTTATTATTATTATTATTATTATTATTATTATTATTATTATTATTATTATTATTATTATTATTATTATTATTATTAAATTATGAGATGGCAGGATGATGATGTGAGGGGGAGTTGGAGATGGGAGGTGGTGATCGTGACCTTTCTAAAAAACCATCCCCACATTCACCTTATGACCGACGGAAACCACGAAAAACCCGGTCAGGATTTCAGGCCAGGGGATTGAAGGCGGACCAACAACTGCGAATTAAGCGCGCTACGCACAGAGCCACTTCGCTCGGTATAATGGCTGTAGCGGTATAAATATCGTTCGGAGTTGCACATCATTTCAGGGCAAATACTGTGTGGACTGACCTAATGAACTTAACACACTCGCACTAACTCGAAACCCGTGGCGGCTCGTGAACAAATGTTCAAGGTAGGCAAAACATATTACTGAACAGCGGCAGATCCCGAGAAGGGAGCATGGGGGCCACGCCACACCTCAATCCATTGTTCTGGTAATTTTATTCAATTTATTCAAAACAATTGTCTCACTGATATATCATTACATACAAAAGCATTATTTCCATGAAGCACGGGTAGACGTAATTTCAAGAAATTCAGATTCTAACGTAAGCTATTCAGATTCTACGTCTTCTTAAGAAGTAACGAAGTTACTTCTTAAGAAGAGAAGGTTATGCAATCGGCTCCTTAATTAATTGACAATAAAAGACATGAGCAAACATTTCAAGCCATTCAGATTCTAAAAAATGGTTGCGAGACTTTTATTGTTCTACACAATAATTCAGAATCCAATTCTATTCCAAATACTCTCATTAAAAAAATTGACAATAAAAGACATGAACAATAAATCTTAGCTTTAAATTTACTACTTACATTTGTGTGAAACTTGCCACGGATTGAATTTTCTTGCTTTTTGTCGCCATTGGTCGCCTTCTCGACCACTGTCCAAAATTTGTCTTTTTTCTTCATCATTTAGACGAGAAAACGGTGTACGTTTTAGTTCATTCACTGTATCTGTTGTAATATTAACGTAAAATCAGATTGAAATATAAAAAATCAAGGAACACTAATATTCCGCAGCACACTAATTTAAAACGAAAAAATATGCTTCCTAATAATAATAACTTTCTCTGCTTGTCAACTTGTCCAAAAAACAGTAAACATACGCGCTACGCGGCTTACATGTGAGTGGAAATCGGAGACTTCCGTGCGGGCAGGCAGCAAGAGAATCCGCTGGTCTATGCACAACGGGCATCTACGCTCACTACAAGGCCTATTCTGTTAATACGGTGTGAAGCAAGGCATTGCCCGGGAGTGCCTACCCGGAGAGATGTAAGCGGGCGTATGTCTCTGCGGGAAGAGACGAGACAGATCGGGCTGTTAAAAAACGTTTGAAACGGAAATATGGCTCATGCCACGAAAATGAAATGTTCATTATACATTTCCAGATCAATAATACTTACACCATATTCAAATTGTAAGAGTCCTCTTTTGCTATTATGAAATATATTAAACTAGTGCATATTCATCACGGTAGGCAGTGCCTACCTAGCCTTCCCTAAGGAGCTGCCACTGCCTTAAACCCACCGAGAACTGAGACAAGTACATCTAGAAATAAAATAAATTCGAAGGACTAGCCTAAAAGACAATAACTGACTGGGTTAACGGGGAATGAAATGCATGGCAAAGAAAAATGTGAAGCAAAACCATTACACTTGTAATGAATAACATTCTTTGTATTCTACCTTAAAGAGAGTATATACACAAAACACATAGTCAAGCTGTTAGAAAGTAGGGATGACCACCGCTTGTTGGGAACCTTGATCTTTCAAAGGCTACGTAACTTACATGAGCCCTTAAATTGTGTCACGCACAGTGGTGGCTGCTCCTTAAGGGCTCTAGGGCGGCGCCCTATCCGGAAAAAATAACTTCCGGAAAAGTTGCAGAGTATTAAACTTGCAATAAATCGACTCGTTTAATTTGTGCATACCACAAGCGCAATTTTGAGAACGAATTTATTTTTATGTGCCCGCTTAAGCGAAAGATTAATGTTTTTGAAATTGTCGCATCGTGGACTATCGCTACTCCCTCCGTAGCTGATTCATGCGAGGCAATGGAATCTTGAGGACGAGTGAGAATTCTGGGAGTTGAGTTGGGGCAGCGTGCTGCTATTAAGAGTTTTGTATGGCAGAGTTCGCGCCTGTTAACTAAGCTAAGAATACTGAGCCTTTCATCTGATTTCATTAATTGTTTTGTTTGCTGAGAATATATTTTTTTAATTTCTTATTTTCGCGTAAGCACAATTGTATCTTCCGTTATCAACGTAAAAGTGGTCTTAGGCAAGGATTAAAATCCAGATGCGTGCGAATTGGCTGTATGATGCATGATGTTGTTTTCCTCGCTCAAAAAATATTTTGAAGAGATAAAATGTATACATACATACATTTATTTGAACGGCAATTGGGTATGACCCGGTGGCAGTTTAATAATAATAAATAATAATAATAATAATAATAATAATAATAATAATAATAATAATAATAATAATAAAGTGTGGCGTCATTGCCGCAGCAATGAATAACAGACGTGAACAGTGTAATATTGATATTTATTAAAGATGTCCTCCGACACCCGAATCTACCATTTACAATATCTACAGCCTGTTTCTAAGATGAACTTCACCTGGTCACCACAACCACTTGCCTGATTTAGATAAGATTTACTCCCGCGGTGTGATGCACCCTTCTCTAAATCACGACGAATTCACGCCGGCTCCAGACCCTTTGCCCCCGTAGCCTACCCGACGTGCCACGTGCCGCGCACCCTCACACAACATCCCACGAAGAGCTAGAGAATCAGAAGAAAGAGTCGTGGGCGGGTGCGCTTTTATACCATCTGGCCCGGCTGACGGAACTGCGTCATCTCGCCGCTTCCGCCAGCCGCGTTTACCAGACAGCCGAACTACAGGGTTCACAAATCTGGCCCCGTGGCAACGCACGTCACGGCAGCTCCGTGGGGTTTTCTGCGTTTCGCCCTATGCGAGAGCCGAGTTTCCCGTCCCAATATAGCCTCCCTTTGTTGAGGGAGGCGTCCCTTGCATGCTGCCCGCTGTCGCAGCCTACTTCCTCGTGCATGAACAGCCCTCTGCCACTAGATAGGCCGGGGCCTGTTCTTATTTGAATTGTATTTGAATTTGAATTCCGCCATCTTAGCCCCGTGTTGGGCCAATAGCGTCGAAGGGCGCAAAGGCGCTGTGCGCGAAATCTACAGGCCGTACCCGGTAATTATTCACGTGGTTTATGCGTAAACGTAACGGTGTCCTGTGATCGTTTTTGCGTTTGTGTGTTTCTGAGTTTCTGAGACGATGCTCTGTGCTGTAAACCCGAAATGCCCCAATTTAGGCGTTGTTTGGTACCCAATTGCCCAAACAACAAAAACATAAGAAGTGGACGGCAATTCTTCAGATTTCCAACAGATCCTGAAAGGTAAGCGATATGAAATGCTTAGCATGGTTCCATAAAAATGATTTCATGTACTATTTAGTGACATAGTAAATTAACTATGTCTCTAAATAGTACATGAAATTAATTTAAATAATATAATTATATGTCAGGTTATTGTAAACACTTACAATTATTATGAACATCCAATGTATGAGTCATGAAAACACTGGTTGCTTTAATAATCATGTAATTGATAAGTTATAATAGCTATAATAACATTAAGGTGATTTTGATATAACTATAATAGCTCAATAATACATTACTAATTTTATTACAGATGTATAAAATGGCTTAAGGCAATTGACCCGATTTTGGCATCTTGCCCTTGGGAATTTCTCACAAGGTTAAGGTATTTATGCATGGAGCACTTCATGCTGGAAATGTTCACTGCAGCAGGCAGACTAGCACATAATGCAGAACCGGTAATTTTTGCTGATGTGCGTCTTGAGTTGCCGGAGGGAGCACTCAGGTCATTTATAGAAGGCTTACCACATGAAAGGTGTACGTGTTTGTTTGTTTTTTGAGCAACTAGAAGGTGTAATAAGAAAACTTTTTCTTTTTTAATTTAATTAAACATCCTTATTTCTTTTGCAGGATCTGCTCTACCTGCTCTGCGTGTAGTGGACAACATTTCTCCTGAGTTCCCCGATGTTCTGGTGAGTGCAAATGCGTTGTTGAATGAAGATAAATGATTGCGTGTTGTTTTGTGTGTCAATGATACCATGTCTCTTTGTATTGCAGGCCTTTCTCCACCTGGTGAAGAAGTTGTGAAAGGGGACATTGCCGGAAGGATTAACTTTGAATTTTTAGAACTTGTAAAAGTAGGCGTTTTTATCCGCAACTTCTTACAATTACAATATTGAAGATAGAGACTTTTCATTCGAATTAAATTTGTGCATAAATAGTTCTTCATTTAAGGTTTTTTTTGTAAATGTTAGTAGTTTTCGTGCAATTGTGGGTGAACTATTTGCAATTTTAAAAAATTACAAAAAAGATTTTCTCGAAAACGGCCCCAATTTTTTTTAAATTTTAGGTACGGTTATTGCTAAATGAACCCTATACGATGACAAATGCCATATTGCCATTTTTTTAATTTTTTTTATCTTTTCAAAAATTACAGAAATGATTTTTCTGCGGCTTGTCTTTCATGTCAGTAATACTTTAAATGCGATTTCTGCATGGTATTATATTTATGAGTACATGCGCTTAAAATAATGTCAGGTAAAGTTTATCGCAAACTCAACACTTTTTAAATGAGCAAAATCAAGTTCAAAATTACTCATTTTCCGAATAGCTCAAACGCCATTTTCTCAAAGGTGGCTTCAATTTCTTTCTTTAAACTATTTCAACGGACAGTGGTAATGACACTTTAATATGATGTAATGTTCATTTTTGAGTTTTCTTTTGTTTTCCCAAAAATTGCACGGATGTTTTTTGTTTTTTTTCCTCAATATCTCATGGCACATTTCAATGGATATATTATTGAATTTGTGAGTGGAAGTTCTTCAAATTACTTCAAACGAAGTTTTTCAAAAACTCAAATAGAAACCGGAGAAAAAGAGCTTCAATTTCGCATTTACAGTAACGCTTAACGCCATTTTTTTTAAAACGACTTCAAATTTTTCAATGAAATTTCTATTTAAGAGAAGGTTAGGTTCTTTAATACTTTTGCAATACTCTTCTTTAATACTTGCAAGGTTCTTTAATACTCTTAAAATAATATTTCGGTTCTACTATTTGGTAATCGAAGAGTTGAGAAAATGGCAAAAAAATGTATTTTGGGCGGCGATAGATGCCAGCTGGCAAGAGGATGAAGGAAGACCATAGAGCCAGTCCACACCAAAGGAAATTAGAAAACTTCGAGAAAGTCTGTGCTATTCTGTAACACTTCCAGTTACTGTATATAATTTAGTAAATCAAAACTACAGGACCACTTGCTTGTAGACATGTACCAGATTGAAGTTTTTTGGGGATTCAATTTAATAAATAAAAAATTGTATTTTTGAGGGATAATCATTTGGTGTTTCTGTAGCAGTAAATTTTTATCTCAGTTTTTTGGCCCACTTTCTGTCTTGTGAACTATGTATAAGTCTTTGTGTAACAGTTTGGCATTTTTACCAGGAAGCATTAGCTATTTTCTAAACATATTTCTGATGGTTCTTGAGATGTCTGTTGGGTATAATCTCCTGAGTATGGTAAGTGCTTTTATTTAGTTATATTGTTTTGCAGAAATTGTGTGCGTAATGTCACATAACATGATTGGGAACGACATGAAAATATTTTTTTAGTAATTGAAAAACTGTTCAATACCTGTATCAAATGTTGAGTAATTCTGGATATATTATCGGCCTTTGGATTTTCATTCACGATCCATTGAGCAATTAGCCATGCTTTTGGACAAATATGTAGCCTGTGATATCAGAATATTAGTGAAACCTACTAAGTCCAAAAACTCTGCTTTGAGATAAATGAAGTTGGAGTAGAATCACGTAATTTTTTTTACTTAGTTCATCACTTGTACTACGTAGGAGGTAAAACATGTTTCTTGTAATGCAGTTTAATGTGTAATATTGCTTTTTTGAAGAAAGCAAGCAAAAAAAGGTATATTTTATGGACTGTTTGTGCAGATGCAAGTTTCTTGTTTATTTATAAAACTCATCAATAATATTCATTTGTATTGTACCTTAGTAGCAATTTTGATAATAGGCTGACATTTGACAGATGTTGGTAGCTGGAATGTCATTTTAATAATGATACAAAATTAAAGAAGTAATGGTCACTAGTTATATTTGTACAATTGTCTAAATTCATGGTTTCAATAATTGGTCAATGGCAAAGTAAAATAATCTGTTTGTCTGATTACTTGCTTGCATTTATTTTGTAAAAAATTTTATTATGTGCATTATTGTTTATATTGTGTATGACTATTTACATAATTTAGAAATAAATATTGTGCTTATGAAATAACTTTTTATTTTGCACTCCCTGGACAATTCCATTCAGTGACTTAGGATTCCAAATCCTAATATTTTAGTCTTCCAAATTGCCTAGCGTATTTATTTTGCATAAAAATAATGTATTAATTTGACGCCATTTTGAAAACTTCATTTTAAATTTCCCGGTCGTCATTACGCGTCACCTCCATTGGTAGTACGTCCTTCGACGCTATTGGCTCAAACTGGGTCTAAGATGGCTGCTTCCCCCTCCATGAAAATTAGAAATTTGAATAAGAGCGTTGGAATTAAACATTGAGTGCCGTCTCTATTAGTATACTCTCTGTGCATGAAATGCACGTAGCCAATATTTACTGTATATGGCGACTGTATGACGCCACAAAAGGAGTACAGTACAAGACAATGATGCAATAATCATACTATGTTAATTAAGTATTATAACAATGATAACTAAATTCAGTATTGTAACAATGATTTCAACTCTGTGATGCTAAAATTTAATACAAGCTACATAAATATCGGCTAAATTAGCTTTTTTTATTCATTGATCGCGTTCACTATACTTCACTGCACTGCGCTACACTAATTACCATCACCAGCAGTTCACCGCACTTCAAGCACTTATTCATTTAATGTCTATTACTCTCACATTGTTCTAACTTATTTCTAAAATTTCGGACACTTAGAGGAAAAGATTTGAAAATAGTTGCGGGTAAACTGTTCCAATCTTAATTCCTTTAATTCCTTCAATTTAGACATTACAATTAATGTACCTACACGGATCACACAAAATTCGATGAAGGCAATTGATCAAATTATAATTAACAAAACTACTACTCGATATGAAGTTGAAACAAAAGATTTAGGATACAGTGACCACGATGCACAAATTCTTACCATTATAAGAAATGCGATCACTGACACAATAAACAATACACGTATGACTAGATTGTTTACAAAAAGTAAAATAAAATTATACATTGATTACTTAATGCAGGAGTCATGGGAAGCGGTTTATAATACTGTTGATACAAACGACAACAATAATTATTTTTTTTTATTTTCAACTCTTTCATTTCATTTTAACACTTAATTTCCTCCTTAAAAGAAAATTAAATATTTCACGGAAAAGCAATTCTTGGATAACTCAAGGGATTAGGACATCTTGTAAAAACAAGCAAATTCTTTCTTTCTTTTCTAAACGTCATAACGTATCTCAAGATTTCCTCATCTACTTTAAAAAATACAAATCATTGTTACGAAAAGTCATAAGGCAGGCTAAAATCATGAAACACGATCAGGATATTTGGAACTCAAATAAAAAAACAAAAGCAATGTGGAATATAATAAAAAAATACGACCACATCAACTAGAAACCCTGTAGAGAATGTTGTTTTAAAATATAACGATAGAGAAGTTAACGATCCGGCAACAGTGGCTAGTCTCTTTAACCAATACTATTCGAGAATTGCTGCCGATCTCACTAAGGGTCTTCAGCCACAAAAATCAAAAACAGATAGTTCACCCAAAATTTTAGACACGATGTTCGTTTCCGAAACTTCTTTCTATGAAATTCTTAAAATAATCGGTAAACTAAAAAATAAATATTCGTCCAGTTTAGATGAATTCCCGGATCCTTTGTTAAAGACCTGTGCGTATGCCATTATACACCCGTTAACTCACATATTTAATTCATCGTTATGCAACGGAACGTTTCCAGATATTTTCAAAACAGCTACAATTAAGCCGCTCTTCAAAAAAGGCAACAAAATGAAATTAAAATTATCGGCCCATTTCTCTTCTATCAGTTTCTTCAAAAATATTAGAGAGACTTTTTTACGTCCGAATGGAAACCTTTCGCAAGTAAACACGACGCGCTTACAGATTGCCAACATGGATTTAGAAAATCAAAATCAACGGAAACAGCTATATTTTCTTTTCTTAAAGATGTCTCCTCATCATTGGATCAAAACGAGGCACCGATTGGATTATTTTTAGATCTCTCAAAAGCTATTGACGTCATTGATCATGACACGTTACTTTCAAAATTACCTTCATATGGAATCCGTGGTATTGTTCTAGATTGGTTATGTTCGTACCTTAAACAACGATCTCAGAAAGTTGAAATACCTTACTGGAATGATGGAACATTACGTACGCACCTTTCCGTCTCTTTGCCCATTGCACGTGGAGTTCCTCAAGGATCGATTTTAGGCCCTATACTGTTCCTACTTTACGTAAACGATATGCCCTCGACGATTCGAAACGGAAGAACAGTTCTCATTGCGGATGATACGAACATCCTTTGCAATAAAGAAACCGTAAATAGTACAGTATCAGATGTTTCAAATTGGTTCCGTAAAGATCAATTAATAGTAAACGAAAAGAAAACGGTTTTAATGCAGTTTTCCATTTCAAATAAACAATTCTGTGCTCCACTGAAAAGGAACGGTGTACCATTGACTGATGTTAAGGCAACAAAAGTTTTAGGTCTCTCAATTCAGTCAAACCTTAAATGGAAATTTAATTCATTTAAATGAATTGAACACAAAATTAAGTTCATTATGCTACGCGTTCAGAATTCTTTCAAATTCAGTCAGCCTTCATACTACTCGTTGTGTATATTTCGCGAATGTTCATTCCCGCCTGAGATATGGCATAATATTCTGGGGAAATACATCTTATAGCTCCCAGTCTTTTAGATTACAAAAACGAATGGTACGAATAATAACTAAATCCCACCCACGTGATTCATGTAAGCCTCTCTTCATTAATCTAGGAATTTTACCATTACCTTGTCTGTTTATTTACGAATCAGTGGTTTTTGTCAAAAATGACTTGCTTAAGGGCGGGAATATATTTTCAGAAAATGCCGACGTCTATTACTATAACACTCGACGTAGAAATCATATAATCATCAGGTGACAGTTTCAACAGCTCATTACAAAAAATTCACAAACAATACATATACATTATTTTACAACACTTTGCCAGATGACATTAAACGATTAAATTTGATAGAAAAGTTTAAATCCAAAATGAAATCGTTTCTACTGCATAACTGTTTCTATACAATTAGAGACTATACTGAGCATCACAAGGAAAGTAACATTAATTTTAACAGTGATATTTAATGTATTATTTACCATTGGACTGTATAATTCTAAACAATATGTAACAAGTATTGTATCCCAGCTTCTGGGTCAATGACCCCCATATCGATCAGGTTTTTCGTCCAGTTTCCCTGATCCATTGAGCAAATGCTGAGATGGCCCCTTGTATTGCTTCTGGACATAAATGCAACTTCATTATCTGTGCACGTCTTCTAGAATTCAGTGGGAAATACATTTATTCAAATTATCGTTTCCATGTCGCGACAGGAAGTATTATTCCAAAGGACAACATGAATAAGAGCACAAAATTTATTGCTTATTTATCCTTGAAAATTGATTTTATGACATGGGAGCTTTTTTTAAAAAATTCATGTAGTATATGACTTAGTGTAGGGATCACAGAATTTTGAAAATGTGCACACAATTCACTTTTCCCTTCGGCGGTGATCGCTTCGGCCGAAATAATTTGGTTTTTCTAGTCTAACCTGAATTTCCTTCCAAGCTGGTTGACCTACGTACGATTTATAAAGAGCGCAAAGCATCGCCCTTGTTCTTCACGTTTCTAGAGAACTTTCGTGACTTTTATTGCGTTAGTTCTATAGGTAAACTTGTTCGCTTTCGTCTGTATTGTATCTAGTGTTTTCCGGTGCGACTTTCTGTATGGATCCCAACATGCTAATCCGTATTTCATGAGAGGTCGAACCAACGAAAGATATGCTAATTCTTTGGCGTTTGCAGGACTTTTCATTAGAATTCGCATTACAAAATGCAAAGACTTCCACGTTTTTCTTACTACCTGATTTATATGCTTTTCCCACTTTAATTTACTATGTAGATGAATGCCTTAATACTTTGATGATGAGACTCTTGGGATGATGACCTCACCTAAACGATAGTCTGGTTCCTCATAATTTCGTCCCCGCCCGAACGTTATTGTTTTGCTTTTCGATCCGTTAATTCCCATGTCATTTTTTTCAGCCCAATCACGTAAATGTTCTAAATCCTACTGTAATAATTGTACGTCAGCGCTACCTTTGATTTTTCGATATATAACACAATCGTTGGCGAATAGACGCACCTTTAATTGTATGTTAACATGGAGATCAATTATGTACGCTAAGTAATGGCCCTAAAACACTTCCTTGTGGAACCCCTGAAGTAACAACACCCGTAGTCGAAAACTGAGTGCCAATTTGAACTTTTTGTTTCCTGTCTCTAAGAAATTCGCTTATCCACTTCACAACTCTAGCATCAACTTCTGAAGTTAATAATTTCCTGGTGAGTAGATTAAGCGGTACTACGTCGAATGCTTTCGCAAAGTCAATTACGATTACATTCACCCTTCTACCCGCGTCATCTTCGTCAGCTAGATCTTGAAAAAGAGAAACCATTGGGCTTTCGCACAAATATTCACTTCTAAATCCATGCTGTCCGTGAAACATCCAGTTTGCTTTTTTCCATTCGCGGCGAATGTACCCGGCTATTAAATACTCCATTATTTTGCATACTACTGATGTGAGAGAAACTGCTCTATAATTACATACTTTCGTTTTATCACCCTTTTTGAAAATTGGGACCATTATAGCTGTCTTCCAATCGTCTGGTAAAATTGCATTATTAATAGAAACATTGAATAATCTTAACAAATAGGGCAATACTGCCTCCCCACCGAGTTTAATAAAATCTGTCGAGATGCCGTCTGGCCCTGACTGGTTTTCTATTGGAAAATAGTGAACTTGTTCCTGCGCTCGTTTTGGTTTGAATACCGATACAAAATACGCGTTGAACGCATTTACTTTCGCTTGGTCGTCGTGCAGTGCCGCGTTATCTGCGACTCGAATTTCCATAATTTCTTCCTTGTTCCCCTGGCGTTTGCGGACATATTTGTAAAACCCCGACCAATTATTTATTGTCTCCAAAATATTTCTTAAAAATAATTCTTGCGCTATTTTCTTTTCTTTTTCTAATTCCCTGTAGTATTTTTTAAACGTTATCATGTTAGCAATGCTGCGATGACTCCTATTAAATGCTAGTCTAACTTTTCTCTTTAAACGCTGTATCGCCCCGTTAAAATATTCAGGATCAGGATTACTTTTCAGTATTTTGCAAAGAACGAACGTATCTAAAGCGGTTTCTAGGACTGTTTTAAAAGCTCCCCATTGTTCCTCAATACCAACTTCTGTTCTTAGAAAATGGTCGTATTTTTCTCTTAGGAAAATACGTAATCCTTCGACGTTTGCTTTTCTACATTGCCTGACTATCGTTCCTTTGGCCATAGGTCACGTAATTACATTTACTTGTACTTCTATCATCACTGCTTTGTGGTCGCTAATTCCCTGAAATACGTCGCAAGAAAGGAACATTTCCGCAGGGTAAACAAGGAAAATGTCCAAAATTGCGCTCGGCCGCGTGGGTTGGTCGACTACCTGCGTTAATCCCTGCTCCCATACCAGTTAATTGACGCGCTTTTGAATTTTCCTGTCGCATACCTCTCCTTTCCAGTTAGCGTCGGGAAGGTTTAAGTCGCCAGCGACCAGAATGAAGCGACCGTTTCTGTTTTCCAGCCTGTCACCGATTTTATCTAAAATTTCATAACCGTAGTTAGACGGCCTGTAACAAGCAATAATTTCCACGGAATTATCTAGTACATCAATTTCCATTCCTAAAATTTCAAAGTTGTTACTAAACAAACTATTTCTAACTATTAATGAGGTCTTGACGCAGAGAAAAACGCCAACGCCTCTTGTTTTTCTATCCCTTCGACATAATTTATAGCCGTAACGTAAAATTTTCGAATAAGCTACCTCATCTGTTAACCACGATTCTGTCCCTATCACTATATCTGGATCGCATGTATCAACTAGGTTCCAAAACTCAATGGTTTTATTAATTATACTTCGAAAGTTTACCTGCAACAATCTTAGAAAGCCATTCCTCACCTGAACATATCTGGTCGCCGCGGGTGTATGTGATGTGTATGCGGATGTATGTGATAGTACGGACACACATGCCGCTCCTAGTAATTCGCAACCCACCGGCCACCACTAGTCACGTGTCCTTCAAAACCTAATGAACTAAGCAGTAGTCTCAATATCATCAATGCAACGATAGTGGAACAGTGATTTCAAATACGTTTTAGAGCTTGGAAAGTGAAACTATCGGAATACATTGTCTTCTGTAATATTGGGATGGAAATATTTTGCCTCTTTCTCTTTTTCAGCTGCAACCTTCAATCAAGCGCTTGATTTTTGCGTGTGAGTTTATTTTAGTTTTGTTCCTTTGTCACATCTAGGGCAATTTTTAATAAAAATCCTGTGCGGGGTTGGTTGGAACTTTTCAATTCGGATTGGTTGGCACTGTGCCAGCCAGCTCCATCCTGTCTACCAGCTAACTCAACAAAAACTATTTTTCTCATATTTTAACTCACATCTGAGGTAAAAACTTCAGTAGTGGCCACAGTTAAACATTTTTTTGTACTTTTCTCAAAATTATTGGGCCACAGTATTAAATTCGTTTTGTGAGACTCATTGGGAATTAGCACACCTCTTTCCGATTAGCTTCCCTGCCTACAAATGGCCAAGAATGAAATAATGGAACTTAGCTTCATCAACTTAGATCTAAGATCTAGATCTGAGTTTACGTTATTGTTATTGACATTATTCAAGGATTAAATAATGTCAACACTTCGTCAGCACTTTCACAATAAAAATGGCCAATTTAAATTTTGCCCTGTTTTTTTAATTTCCAAACCCCGATTTTACTCAAGCACTGACTTCTTAAAAATTGCAAAATTTTTGTAATGGTGTACCCGACTTCGTAACGACTAGAGCCCGGAAGTTTAGCAAAATGCCTTTTTGTTATTGTGACTATTTTATGACTTTCACTTAATCGTACTTCTGGACTTGTTTTAGTAGATTTTTATTTTGCTTTTTTTGCCTATTTTAGCGTCAGATGCCTATTTTTGCCATTTTGCCTTTTGGGCCTTTTTCCTCATTATTAGAAGATTTCATTTCGCCTTTTTTAACCTATTTTAACTTCTGATGCCTATTTTTGCCATTATTGTCTTTTTCCTCATTATTTAGCTATTTTTTCTCTTGGCACCGATCGCGATCAAGTTGGATACCTGCAAGCCTGAACAACTCGAAGCCACGGTAGTGTTTTGTCTTTCTGTGGAAGCAGACGCTGTGATAAAAATCTGAATGAAAAACGAAGATGATACCAATCTAGATTTTTTATTTTTTCATTGAAGTCGTCAGGCTTTGTTCGTTCACGAGCAATCCCGTTCTACGTTTGAGTATGACCATCGATCCTTTTGCGGTCGGCTCTCTATACATGATATACCCTTCGCAGTGTTGGCGATAACAGAAGTGCGAAGAACGAAAAATTTAATTCCGTTTTCGCTGATGGCATTCAAAATTCTAAAGGGTGTTCACAATAGCATTTTGAAGAGACAGCGTCGCGAGAAAAAAGAATTTGTAGCCATCATACCGCATAGTCATGTGGAATCAAGATTACAAAGAAAAGATCGTTTCCTTACACGTGAAGTGATAATGTAAATTTTTGAGTTTGAACAGTTTTAATGATTATTTTTTTACAATTCCTTTTATATATGAGTTTTCATCGTTTACATGTCTTTTTGCACCTCTACTTTAGCTAGAATAAATGCGTTTTTTGATTGCATATTTTAGAAAAAATAAATGCCATTTTGCTTGCCTATTTCAGGTAAAATAAATGCCTGGGCTTCCGGGCTCTAGTAACGACCAATTGATATTCTATCCCTGGACATCCTTGGACACGTCTGAGACCCCAAATGTACCCGTTCGTTATACATTATTGCCATGTCAATAATTATAAGATTTTTTCAGCTTATACTTTAAGTTTAAAATAAGGGAGAAAAAATTATCTTCGTTCTAATCCTTACCATAAGAAGGCATAACCTCTACGCCCTGTACGTTTTAAGCCAGTGAAAAGACTTCAATTCTTACTTTTCAAATTCTGTTCTTTAAGTGTTCACTACAAATACAGGGGTCACTTCTGATGTGTTCCTACTACCTACCTTTTTATTTTCTCGCCCTTACGAAGTTACTTCTTAAAAAGAGAAGGTAATGTGTTAAACTTGCCACGGATTGAATTTTCTTGCTTTTTTCTCGCCAGCACGATGTACAACCCTATTCAACATAGGAGTAGGTCGACCATTGTCCAAAATTTGTCTTTCTTCATCGTTAAGACGAGAAAACGGTGTACATAGTAGTTCATCCACTGTATGTCATAATAGTAAGGTAAAACCAGATTTAAATGTAAAAAAAATTGCGTTACAATAATAATCCGCCGCATACCAATTTAAAATGAAAAAAACTTAATAAATAACAATCACTCTCTCCGCTTGTTAAGACAACAAAACGGTAGATACACACGCTACGCGCCTTGAATGTGAATGAATATCGGAGTCTTCCGTGCGGGCAGGCAGAAAATGAATTCGCTGGCCTATGCACCACGCGCATGCGTGAACTACGAACACAGCATGATACGCTTACTACAGGGCGTTTTCTCCGAATACAGTGCGAAGCGAGGCAGCGCCCGGGCGTGCCTACCCTGAGAGGGCAAGTGAGCACATGTCTGCGGGAAGAGACGAGACAGATCGCAAGGCGCATGGGCTGTTAGAAAACGCTTAAAATGAAAATATTCCTCTTACCACGATAACGAAATGTTCCTTATACATTTCCAGATGAATAATACTTATACTAAATGTCTAAGAGGCGTTTCATTTTTGATTATGTCATGTACTATGCGAGTTAATTTTCACCAGGGTGGGCAGTGCCTACCTTTGCCTACCCCCAAGGAGCTGCCACTGTAAAGTTATGTTATTAGAAAGAAGATGGCAGAAAGAAGGCAGGCAGATGGACGAAAGAAGATGACACGCGGGAAGGGCAGCCACGAATAAAACGGATTCTGGAACTGAGTTTGTGCGTGTGTGCTACGCAGTGAGATTATACTCAGCTGCTCTTGGTCTGTCACACTGACGGAACTCGAAAAATAATAATTTTGAATTATGATCGTTGTTATAATTTTTACGAAGTCTTTTGGTAATTGTTACTCCGTAATTGATAAATTATTAATGTGTTATTTCTTTCTTTAAAAATTACGAAAACTTCAAAGGCGTAAGTATCGAAATTTCAGTTTTCAAGATTGGCTAGTGATCGATATAATACACAAGATTTTGAACCGAAAGGCTTCAGCAGAATTGTTTGGTTATTGAAAACCATAAAAATATTAACATGAGCATTTCCGCTGGTATATTTATGGGCGTACAAGAAACTTTTCTTGTCACATATATCTGAATGATTTTGTAAGGGTCACTATTTTTATTTTCACTTTATTAGCGTTTCGAAATTGAGACGTACCTATACTTTGGTTTCTAAATAGCACTGGATTTTTTAACATGACGTTATTCACGGTTAAATTTTAGGAAAACACAAACTGATTTTCCGAACTTCACGTAAGTCACAAAAAATATTCTAGGACATTTCTGGCAAAAGATAATATACTCCATCATTCGAAGTATTCCTGCGTGACAGAATATCCTCAATTGCCTACACAATTTCACCACGAATCCAAATCAGCATACATAACTTCTGTACCTAACCTAAAAATAGCCCGGTGCACTGGACTGCACTGACTAATCGCCAGAGCAGTGTAGGGCGCCCCGAGTGCGCCCTGGTTTCGGGTCATAGTGAGAATGGAACATGCGCTTCTTTGCACTGGTGCGCCCTAGCGGTCGAATGGAACACGAAAGCTGCTCTGAGTGTGCCGCGGATACTACTCGCGTGATCGCACTACTGCGGCGAATGGAAAACGCTAATAGTCTAGCGTTTTCACAACTTTCATCTGTGACGTACTTCAACCCTGGCGACAGTCGGCGAAAGAAAATGGCCGGGAACGGCCTGCTCAATGGGTTCTGCAGAACTCAGTTTCTGATTGAAAATATTTCTATCTAAAATGAGCTATGTAGTTGCGCGTGTTTTATTCCTTTGCATTCCTATTGTGAATTTGATATCTTTTGACACATGGAGTACATTCTCTAATAAAAACTAAGTGCAATGAATATCACGTTATAATTCGTTTCGTAATACGTGCGGTTGGAGAGCGTGGTGAGCAATGTTTATTAGCGAAGTGCGGTCGAGCCAGACCTCTAGATTAGATGGACCCGAGTTCAAATCCTAGTACCGCTGGCATATTTTTATTTCCACATATACTAGTGTAAAGAGAGAATTATGTAATGCTGCAGGAGAATGTGTCGAAATTTCCATAGAAAAACGTCTTGTATGTTCCTAATTCGAAAAAAGTAGATAGTAGATCGTGTTCGTATAATACTTTTTATACACAGGGCTGTCGAAACGCTTGTGTTTTGAACCTGAAAAAGCGATTTTCGAAAAACCTCTTCGTCAGTCCGTCTACGTATGGGTATTTCTAGAGCCTAAAGTAAACAAGATTTTCACCAAAATGGATATTTCTGGAACGATCTGGCCGATGTCACGAATCCTCGAATTTGAAACGAATATTTTACTTTTAAAGGTACTTTACACCAAACCCTATCATTCTTTTCCAAATTTTCTCAAAAATAGGTCCAATTTTTTTCTGTAAATCAATCCCCCGAAGCAAAAGACATTCAAAAATGCCGTACGTCCAATTTTGGGCGAACAATCTGAATTTTCGAAAATTGCCAACAAATATTAACATTGTCGAAAAACAATATTGACGCAAGAGATTTTAGACATTTTTTCCATCATGAAATCTGTTTTTGAAACTAGGTCTTGAATTACTGTAAATTAAACAGTCTGGATTTTTAAGAACTGCAAATGCAAATGTTTGGGAAAATTGTGTTGGGAAGGAGGACGTTCAGCTGTGTAGGTGGTGGTGTAGGGAAAACGTGTCAGGCATGTCAGTTTTATGGACCTGAGATCGAATACCAGGGAGGAGAAAATAATTGCTGCTGAAATATTTTTTTGCGAGTTCACGTAGTTCGTATTGTATATTGCGTAGCTATTACAAATAAGACATGAAAGTACGTGCTGTTAAAGTAGCACTAGTTTTGAACATAACACACTGTCTAAATAGTATGTATAGTAAGCTAAACTTTATTTAGTGGGGTAAACTTAGACCATTCACCTTCATTGTCTAAACTCAAACTTGTCAAAACTGAGATCTGTGTCGTAATAAGAGTTATTATGATACATATATCCAGAACTTTATTTTTTAAATTTTAGTTGCCGCAACGCCCCTAAAATTAATTATTAATGTAATAGCAATAGTTATTTATAAATAATATAATTTAATACTTATTCCCGAAGTACTGGAACGCCGTTCCGTCGCGTTCCGGCAGAAATCAAGTCCTGCATATATCTATGCTTCATTAATACCAAAAATAATAATTTGCGTACTGCAAGTAATATTAGATCAAACCCATGGCATAAGAACTGTCAACATAAGTACTGTTAAATGTCATCTTTCGCAGGACAAGGAATCAAATTTAAACAAAAATTATAGTTCACTTGAATTTTGACAAATTCCGTCTAACTTTCTATGATATTCAAATCGTAACATTGTATTACAATTGTATATTCAATTGGTTATCAATTTCGGCTTAAGAGCCTTGTTTGATAATTCTCCACTTTCGTACTGTAATAAGATGAATCAACGTTTTATTGATAATTTTACTTTTCAAAATTTTCATTCATTTGCATGTTTAAATATATTTATCACATGTAATTACATGTTTATTAACCAAGGTGGAATTATATGAAGCAAGAAACATTATTTTTCATTTGATCATTCAACTTCATCAATCACTCACAATTACTTTAATTTTCTCTGCTTATTCAGTGTTTTACAGATAATATTGTGAATAATTTCTCATTTATATATATATATATATATATATATATATATATATATATATATATATATATATATTGGTTTTATAATAACCTAGAAGAACATGCGTTTTCTATAGGTTTTTGGGAGGTTGAAAACATCGAAATAATAAACACAATGTTAAGCGGTGACTATTAATATTGATTATTTGATATTTTGGTGCTTCCAGGAGCCTGTTTCACAGAATTTACAAGTCCACAAGTTACAAGTGAATTCACTGTTAACTTGTGAGAACTGCGGCAACTGCGTTTCACAATCATATTAGTAATCACTAGTAGTTACAAGTGAATGCCCAGAAGTTCACAAGTGAAATTCTACAAGAAACAAGCGTTTCTGTTTCTCAGAACCTACTAGTAGTCAAATACAATTGTAAATGAGTTGTATTATGTGATAAGTATACAGATACGTGTAAGAAAGAACGATTTACGATTACAAGTGATGATGTGTGCGTGCGTGCACGTGTGCGTGTGTGCTTAGAATTAGGAAATAGCAGTTTTATGTTATTAGTGTTATTAGTGATATATAGTAATCATGTTAAGTGATACAGATGAGGACATTTATGTCATAAATGCGACAGTTCGGGAGCGCAGACGCAGGAAAGTATGTAGAAGAAGAATTAACGTGGACTTTCCGTCAGTATTTGAATTCAATGAGAGGTTTCGCATGTCCCCTACGAAAATGCAGGAGCTCCTTGATCTCATTGAACATGAGAAGTACGTTGAGCAAAAATCGAAGAATACAAGTGAGAATAAAGCAAAAGGAAAGAATAAATAAAGTAAGAATACAATACTAAAGAAAAATAAAATACAAAAGTAAGAATAATATGTAAGAAGTAGAAGGAAAGTTCACGAGAAATCGCTGGAAAATGGAAATGGAGTAATTTTAAAATGAAGAAAACGGATTATCTATGAAAAGAAGTCTGAAATTGAAGTAAAAAGAAAGGGCGGAAAGTAAAAAAGAAATAGAATCGATAGTAAAAATGAAGGCTAAACCAAAGAACCCCAGCAACAACAAAACACACGCACGCAAAACCGAAAAACGCGAGAAAAACACGCAAACACACGGGCAGACAGTCGACTCAACTCCAAAGAACGCGAAAACGCGCATTTTAGTTCAAATACAATTGCACTGTGGGTAATTCACTTGTGGGCATTCACTAGTATCCGCAAGTGTTGCAAAATCTTTGTGCAACAGAACTTACGAGTACTTGTGATTATTAGTACTAGTAACCTTTGTGAAACGGGCCCCAGTACAGATGGTCGTGGAAAATTCAAGGTTTCGGGAGTGTCGTAGAGTGGAGAGTAGCGTCCGGCAAACCACCTTCGAACTCTGACGATATTTACGAGATTGAAACTGAAATGTAGTCTGTGTTGGGAAGGAACTTGACCACCAAGTTCGTTCTACGCATTTTCAATGGAAAATGCTACGGCATTGATATTTACTAAACTGTAAACCTAAACGCTAAAGCTCTTTGAATTGTATTAACAAGTTTTTTTTTTGTTTTCTTTTAGTAGTAACAACTCGTTTTACCAAGTACGTGTCTTAGTTATATTTTAAGACGGTACAATAATTGAATTTTAGAAGTATTTATTTTCAAGCATTTAGGAATTCACGAAATTTCATTGAAATGTTCGCCAATCTAAAAGAATGTTTTAAATACAATTATTAATATTGTTTACAAATATGTATTAACAATGCCAACATAAAATTTTGCAATGAAAATTCATTGCGGATGAGATGTCTGTCATCTAACAAATAAGGTAGTTTAACCTTGACCATTCTTTTGATATGTATTAAGAATTTGCAATATTTCACATTGCAATGGAGGTTCCCTAGTGAATTTCTGTTGGTTAACGTTAGAACTTAAAAAATGTGCAATTTTACTAAATTTATAAAGAACAAATATTTTAAAATTCACAATGATACTTAGGAGGTTCGCTAGCTATCTTTAATTTTGTAACGAAAAGTCTGTTTGCTTGCACTTACTGATCTAGAGGAAGAGAGAATGTAACGCGATATCACATTCACTCGCATTCGTTTATTACATCAAATCAACAGTTTTAGAGAGATGATCCTGAATTATTGAATGATAAATTGAATTGAAAATATTAACTTACAGTTTATATACGTTCATTTAGAAATGTCTATACGTGTGTAAATGAAGTAGTATTTTGTGATGTGTGATTCAACTCGCCGTAAAAAGATAAATTTAGCGTAATTAAATTGGCCACAGAATTTGTTTACAAGTAAATGCATTTTAAGCGTACATGGCAGGCAAAAGTGTGACATTGGAGAACTGTTTTTTCAGTATGCTTGTGTAAGAGTGAATGAATTAAGTGCAAACAAATGGGATCATTGTAAGATGTAAATTTCTTATAAACAATTACCCATATCTCGAGAACGAAATATGATAGCACCGATCGGATTCCGGAATTCTGTATCGCGTTTAAACGCCATTCAGATGAGACTAAAAATTGCAACAATTGCAAATTTATGAACAATTTCCAAATTTTGCAAATCTAAAGGGGAGAGTCTCCCAATGTCCCAGAACCGAAAACAGCGAATTAACAATTTTGCAACAATTTATAATTTTATAAACAAATTCGAAATATGCGTTAGAACGGCCGGGAAGACTCAGCAAATTGTGCCTGAAATGAACATCTCAAAATAGCAGTTTGACAGGAGTTACAAATAGATTGCTAAACGTTAGAATAATTGTTGCTAAAATGATAATTATTTACTGGTTTATTGACAGTAATTCTGGACGGAAAACCTCGCTCAGAAATATTTATTTCGTCGTGGCGTACGCGCAGGCAAAAGCTCTCCTTCTTCAAAAATTACATATTAATAATATATTGATGTTTGTTTTCGCCAAATGATTACACAAGAGAAAAAAAACTCATGTTTCTTGCTTTGCAAACATTCAGATTTAAAAATATTTTAAAAGAATCATATCTCGTTCCTTAGTCTCATTTAAATTTCACTGGGTATCACACGCAATATTTAATATTAGCGCTAAAGAACACCACGTAAAATGCAATCGCCCTTACATTATACTGACTTGAAATAATTAATTGTGATCCCCAAAATAAAAGATCAGAAATCATTTATTTGCTTCGAGCTGCCCTTGCCAATAATGCCTGAAATAGAAAATTTACGTTGTAACTAAAAGAACTTTAAATATTCCTACTTTATTTCGTATTTTACAAGACAAAACTATTTTTTATAATAATTTATTCATGTTCCGTGACCATACAATATTTTTGCATTCGGTCATCTGAGAAACAAATGAACTATTTCACAACTAAAAACTGGTATCTTGGAAAGGTGCAACTGACACTAAAATGTATTTCTTCAAGTTATTTATATTTTCTAATAAAATAACTAGATTAGTCAGGTTACTGGGGCAAATTATTAGCATTGTATATTAAATATTACTATAATAAACGATGAAATGTAGATGTGTAGCTGTGGTAAAGTTCGGTTCAGGACATCTCCCGTTATTTTCCTAAGAAATGAGTGTTCTTCAAATTAAGCCCTTGACTTAATGTTTGTCGCTTTAACAATTTACATGATGTCTGTATCATATTGTCCACAATACATTTGTTATTTATTTTTACATTTACACATTGCATTACACTATTTCACATATTTTCCTTTCTTAATTGCATGTATTACCAAATATATTTACACATATATGAGCATATTTCCCTATTTTATTGCATATAAATCACAGCCCTACTTATTACTTACACGTCCTTGAGAAGCACATTGTACTACAATACTTTGTTGTACAATCACATTGTACAACAAAGTAACTACTGCATTTAACAATATTATAACAAAATCTCTACTTTTTCATGCACAGTATGCTAATACTACATGAACAAGTTACGCTGTGGAAAAGATTTTACTTGTGAACCGGTTTTAATTGTTTATGGTAATTTGGCAACGTGTCGTAAAATAACACACCATCTTCCCAAGAAAAAAAGGTCGCATGAAATTAATCTTTGAAACCGTGCACGTAATCTTGGACAACCCTCAATCCGGGAAAGGGATACGCTGACCAATCACCAGCACTTACAACTTTGGTGTCACAACGATCGGTGCAAAATCCCAAAGGGCAGAAAATACGCTGTCCCGGGGGCGAGGCCTCGTTTGTCTACACATGAGGCGGAAATACCATCCTCTCGCTGTCGACTGGCAGTTTTTGTCTGCGCGTATGCCATGACGAAAAAAATATTTTTGAGCAGGCGTTTTCGGTCGAGTATTGGTGTCAATAGACCAGAGAATATTTAGCACTTTAGAAAATAGCTGATTTGTCCTTGAATATATATTTTATTACATTGGAGCGAATATTTTGTTAACAATTCTTGTCCAAAACGCTCATTTCTAAAATTCACTAAATATAAAACATAACATTACATAATACGAAATTACATTTATAAAAAAATTCCTAAACAAATTTTAAAAATAATACAAACGTCTCAAAAATCATTTGGAGAGCATAAGTTCATGCACACTTTGCACCATGCAACTTTCCCATCAGTAGTAAAAGCATCATCAATTACTATTTAGGACTGTAATTTTGCAGCTCGATTAGACACAATACTAGATATCGTACAAACTAGCGATATCTACGACCAACAAACATCACTGCAACGTGAAGCATTCTCATAGAATCTTACTCTTTGCGATCGCCAATGTTTCTCCAAAATTAAGATTAAAAGTTACGATCCGCGACGTCAGTGATACCTTTCACACCTACAGGTAAAAATGATCTCAGTCGCTTACGCGCACTTCCCACCACTGAGATAACTGAAGCAGACGCGCGGGACTGTGAGAACATCACGCGTCTTGACATGGGTGGGCTACCTGAAGGAGACAGCAGTAATAATGTACGAAAAAATGCAGATTTTGCAAAACAATTTTCTTTTCATAATAATGTTTAATTAACTACTTTATTAAACTTACTGTTAGTCAAAGTGAGCTTAATGCATGTAAAGTTAAGATATTTTACCACTAAGTTACGACACTTAATTTCAGAATTAATAATAAATCTAAAAGAATATGTAATAAATTGAAGAAAATAAATATAATACAAAAAAATTCGTGAAAATACCAAAACGTAAAATATTTAATATAATGCCAAATATGTAAATTGAATATTGTGTTAGGACGAGGAAGATTCGCCAAGATTACAAATTTGAGAACGGTAAGTAGAAAAAAAAAGTGTTATTACATAAAAATCCAGTCTCTACTGACTACATATGTGTATTTTTAAAAAAAACAAAAGAATACAGCAAAATGACTTATGTCATTTTAAATAGTGCATTTAGCACTATTCGTACAAAGAGTTTGAAAAATATTTTGAACGGATTTTGAGAAAAAAAAAACTTTTGAGTTTTCGAGAAACTTTATGTGACATCATTTAAAGTACGTTTACTCGTAAATATAATAAAGTGAACAAATCGCCGCTAATTAAATATTATCGACCTGAGTCAAGTAAAAAAGTTTTTTGTAATTTTTGAAAGAAACAAAAGAATACAGCAATATGGCGTTTATGTCATCTCATGGAGTACATGTAGCTCTGTCCCTACCAAAAGTTCTAAGAAAAAATTTGGAGCCGTTTTATGAGAAAATCTAGTTTTTGTTATTTTGTAAAATCGCACATAATATTCCGCGAAAACTACTAAAAGTTTTTAAAAAATGTACATAGCCTTAATGAAAGAACGAATTGGGGACAACAAATTTCATTTCAAGGAAAAATCTCTATCTTTAATTTTGTAGTTGCAGGAAGTCGCCAGTCAAAAAATGCTAATTTACAAGTATCAAAAATTCAGAGTTAACAGTGAAAATTGGACCTATGCCACCTTTGTAAGTACATTTTACTCTATTCTTACAAGAAATTTAAAGAAAAAATTTGGAGCCATTTTTGATAAAATTTTGAAAATGTGGCAGTGGCTTCATGTAAATTACCCCCCCAAAATTAATGAACGTTCTTTAAAACCACACAGCTTCGACTCAGGCCAGATCGGCACGGGTTTCTTCAATTCGGGAAAATTCCTACGTATCGTTTAGGTGCTAGTATTGTTCACATACACCAGACGGAAGGGCGGACGTTTTACCATCAATCGATTTTTCGGTATCAAGGACCCACAAAACAATGATTCTGGCTACATCACATGTTAAACGATTCATTTCTAAATTTAGCAACTGGATTTTTGCACT